>CAXARO010000283.1:0-44557 GCA_963971305.1 Arcuatula senhousia | reverse complement strand
GCTTTTCTCTATCTGCAATAGTTTTCATTCTATAGGCCAAAACACTATTTTTCACTTTAAATGGGCTGTAACCCCTACAAGGGATCATCTAACGACTTTGACCCTATGGACTTTTGTAGAGCTAAATGAGCTGAACATATAGGAAAGCAACAGCTAATTTTTTTCTGCTATAGTTTTCATTCTGTAGGCCAAAAAACATGAAAAATGGCTATTTCTTTACTTTTAAGGGGCTGTAACCCCTATAAGGAGTCGTCTGACAACTTCAACCCTATCAAGACTTAAGCAGAGCTAAACGAGCTGAATAAACAAGCAAGCAACTGCTTTTCTCTATCTGCAATAGTTTTCATTCTATATGCAAAGAACACCATTTTTCACTTTTAAGGGGCCATAACCCCTATAAGAGGTCATCTGACAACTTTGATCCTATCATGACTTTTGCAGAGCTAAATGAGCTGAACATTTAAGCAAGCAACAGCTTTTCTCTACCTGCAATAGTTTTCATTCTATAGGCCAAAAACACCATTTTTTTACTTTAAAGGGGCTGTAACCCCTAAAAGGGGTCATCTGACAACTTCAAAAAATGAAGACTTTTGTAGAGCAAAATGAGCTGAACATTTAAGCAAGCAACAGCTAATCTCTATCTGCTTTAGATTTCATTCTGTGGGCAAAAAACATGTAAAATGGCTATTTTTCACCTTTAAGGGGCCATAACCCCCATTAGGGGTCATCTGACAACTTCGACCAAATGGAGACTTTTGTAGAGCTTTTGATGCTGAAGCAGTAGCGTGGCATCAGATTGCAACTATCTCTTATACTTTTTAATTTCATGTAATTTATTAGCCGAAAACAGTAGTCTGACCCCCCTGGTCTATTTTTAGCAACAGCGGCCATGTTTTTTTGACGGATCAAAAATCTAAACACAACTTTTATGCAGGACACCCTTAGGATCAATCAGATTAAGTTTCATCGAATGCTGTTCAGTAGTTTCAGAGGAGAAGATTTTTGAAAAATTGGTAACAGACGACGACAGACGACAACGACGGACACCAATTGATGGTAATAGCTCACATGGACCTTCGGTCCAGGTGAGCTAAAAATCACATAAGGAAACAGTCATTATTTATAAGCCAAGGTAGTTGGAAATTTTTGAGGGGGTCAAAAGTCTGAACATGGTTGTGTTGGGTGGGGGGGGGGTGAATTTCAGAATGACTGCTTTGGGGAGGCAGTCAAAAATATTTCCATTGTTTTTAAATGTGCTTACTGGTGACATTTTAAAAGACATCTCTAACAAAGATACCATTTTGTCACCCCCTTGGGTGGCTATGTATCAAACTTCATATTGTCATACACATTATAGCCAATATAGTTTAACCTAATTCTGCCAGTAAATTATGCTAAATATCATAAATTAATACCTCAAAGCAAACTTATAAAGATAATGTAAGGCTATGCATTTTTGTAATGTGTTTAAACTTTCTCTCTGGTCTAACACTTTGAAGGTACAGAAAAACAAAAATCATGTTAGAATGAAAGAACCTAGTGAGCCCGCTTACATACCCCACACGCCCAAATTTTGGACCAAGGTGTAAGTCCAGTCGCTAAACAGGAAAAGAGTCAGGTAGACACAATCACATAATGTCTGAGAAAACTGTGACGAAAATTTACCATTGAACCTATGGGATGAAAAAATCAATAAGTGGTAAAACAGGAAGTTGATGTCTGATAGACCTGAAATCAAATCCCACCACATGGGACCTTGACCTGAGGCTGTATACAAAATTTCAGAATCCTATGATGGATGGTCTTCAAGAAAACTGTGATGAAAATTTACCATTGACCCTTGGTAAAAAAAATGACTAAGTCGTAAAATAGGAGGTAGATGTCAGATGGACTAAAAACTTGATCTCTCTATTAAGGTCAACCAGACGAGGCTACATACAAAATTTCAGAAGCCTACGTTGAATAGTCTCTGAGAAAATGGTAGGTGATCACAGACTGACAGACGGACTGACTGATGGACCAGTCAAAAACATTATACCCTCCGCAACTTACACGTACAGAAATGAGGATTTGTTTTACCTGAAAGATGTTAGTCACCACATTATTGGCATTAATGAATGTAACAATATCAAAAGTATCCATGGAAAAGTAATTCTGAAATTTCCAAACAGATGTGGGTCATTGTGGAACTGAACTTACATGTAGTATATGCATGCAGGGATGTATTTTTTTTTTTTAATCAAATTTTCAATTCAACACATTGAATTTGTGAATATATATTTCCAAGAAATTTTAATAAATCAATAGCCATAACATTGCTACAGTAAAAAAATCAAAATGTAGTGCAGGTGGTGTTTAAGGGGGGGGGGGGGGTCAATAAAAATTCTAAAAGGTGGGAGGAGGGTCAAAAGTTTTCTGGTAACATCTGCCAACATTTTTCAAGCCACCTCCTCCCCAACCTAATAAATAATGACTGTTCCCTAAAGCTAAAGCTATAATTGTGTAATAATAATAATAATTTATAATATTTCATAAAAATTTTGTATAATAACAATTTATAATACAGTATTTCATAAAAATTTTGTAAAATAAAGAATTGTTAGGGATTCTAATTCTGAATGGCCTTATCTCTAAATGGCCATATTGAAATTTTCAAAAATGAACATCACATCTTGTGCAGCATCCAATAAATAACCAGAATACAATTTTTTGTCAAAAATCTGTGAACATAAAAAAATCTGCTAATTATGGGGGCCATCTTGGACGATCATTTTGAAAAATGAGCATTACCATGTTGTTTGCCATCCCATGAATAACCAGTATACAAATTTTCATCAAAATCTGTGAACATGTGAAAAAATGAGTCAAATTTCTGCTGTTTTTTGGTGACATTTTTCAAAATGGCCACCAATCCTTTCCAACCAATTTTGATGTTTTTTTCATAAAGTCATAGTACTCATAATATCATATAAAGTTTCATCAAATTTTATACAGTAGTTTCTGAGATATAAGCATTCATATGCCACAACGGGGTAACGCAGTGCACATGCGGTGTTCTAGGATTCCTATTACCCATTACACAGGGTAAGTGAAATTTAACCACTGGTAAGTGGAATTTGATAATTTTGTGAAATTTAACCACTGATAAGTGGAATTTGATAATTTTTTGCATTAGTTTCTATTGTGGGTAAGTGAATTTTCAGCCATTCTAGATTCGGGTAAGTGAGATTTGAAAAAAATCCTAGAACACTGAACATGGTTGATAAAAGCAAGATTGATATGCCACTATTTACATATACATGTATCCAGTGTCCCAGCTAGGCTGTTTTCAGAGGGCGGTCCGCCCGCCTGCCTTAGCCTTCGCCCGATTGCCCTTTTCAGGATAGCTGCTGGTTTTCATCTCCGCCCTGCCCTTTTTGCTCGTACAATTGCCTTTTTCAATCAACGTACATAATTTGTGTATTGAGAATGAAGCCATATGGATTAATTTAGTGACATGTTTACAACCCTAAGCCAATTAACAAATTAAATAATAAGCCCCCAATAGGGGGCTTTTACGTTACAGACATCGCTTTTACTGAGCAAGTGTATATACTGACAACTCAAATTTTGAAGGAGACAGTTGTGCATGATGTTAAGTCATACAAAACTTGTTTTGATTATTATTTAGTTGTTTTTGTCTATCGCCTTCTGCCATGTTTACTTGAGTAGTTCCGCAGAAGGCCATAGACAAAAACGACTAAATAAGTGGAATTAAGTTACAATAAATCATTAACAATAAATAATCATCATGTCTATGACCACAGGAAATTTTTACTTACTGTTATTTCAAAATTTATTTTGGAAACTGGAACCATTCGGAACACTCTTGTCTATACTTACACGAAAGGGAAATAACATTTTTCCACCAGACGACACATGATTGTTGGCGCCACATTATCCAAAACAGAACAAAACATGGATAACAGTACCGATCTAGTATTTTGATACTGGTAATCAGGAAAAAGATCCAAACACAGACAAAGAAACTGAGGGCGCTTTACAGGTTAAACCTGAATCATATTAATGTGTTTTCTAGTCAATTAAGGTACCTATTTTGATTAATTAATTACAGGTAAGTTGTCCGATTGCACAGTAACATTCTCTGCCTCAGTAATTATTTAACAATTGTTCGCAAATCTGAACCCATCTGAATATTTTCTATCAAAATTAACATTAAATGTGCGCTTTTATTGAAATATAGAAACGATGATGATGGATATATAAAATGCTCCATCATAATTTTTGTTCACAAATAATGACAGGAAGCGGAAGTTAAAACCTAGAAGTGAACTCGGACTGGAATGGAACTAAATCTCCGGATTTTACTAGCAAATACAGTAAAAATGAAATAGTTTTTCTTATTTTTTTTCTTGGGCTGACATTCAAGCATTTTAGCACTGATTCCTCTGCAATGAATGTAATGAAAAGCCTAAAGTCTTGTTATAGAAACAAGAGGCTCCATGTAAACCTATAAATGCTTGTTTGTTTGTTAGAAAAAGAATGTGTGCTGTATTTGATTGTTTATAAGCTACATTTGTTTGCCCTTTTGAAAGATGACGTCAACGCATGAATGTGCCTTTTTTACAAATTTATCCCTGCCCTTTTCAAATCCTAGCTGGAACACTGGTATCATACATTATTTTTGCATGCAAAATGGTCATATTTAGATAAGCATGTAAAATTTAATCATAAATACCAAAAAAAAGGGTAAATCAAATCCGTCCAGCAGTTTCAGGCCTGGTGAGCTAAACAAACAGGTCTTTCTTTAAGGAAGTACGAGCCTCAGAATTGAAGATTTTCAGGATTCTCTGCATTTATCCATTCAAATGCACTAAAAATTTTCAAACATGTTTTCCTTATATTTATTCAGAACTAATTAGAAAAGGTCCTAATAAACACTTTTTGAAAATTTCAAACAATTCTAATTATAATTTCTGTGCTAAAACAGAAGAAGTTTTCAATGTATTCCCTATGAAAAGTCCAGAGAAGATTTTTTCCCGCCATATTTTTCGGTGTTTATATCTTAAAAATGGCTCCATGTTTTTGAAAACTTCTTTCATAAAGTCTAGCTATTTTGAGCTATTCTTTCATAGTTTTCTATTTTAAATAACTTTTAATTAAAAAAAATCTCAGACTCGTACTCCCTTAATGTTTCAATACATTTTTAATTCATGATACTGAATCATTCACTGACACTGTTGGTAATTTACATTTTGTTTTTCTTGACCATTTTAGGATGCCATAAATAAAAGAATACAGGTTCTTAAGACTACTAATTTCAAGTTTGTGCTCTTCACCTTTTTTTTGAGGAGTGAAATGTTGAAAATGAGTGCCTACGTAATATAATGCATCTGCCTTCCTAATGTATGACATTATATATCCCTTTGGGGTAATAACTAAGCCAAAGATGATATCCTGATAAAACATTTTTGTAAGCATTTGTTTTATGTTCTGAAATTCACCCTCAGATCGGTATCTTCCTTGTTTCATTTCAACTACCAATGGAAAAACACCAGGGTATTCAGGCAAGGCAACAAAAACATCTGGAACTACAAACCCTGATTTTATCTCAGAATAATTCTCTGAACTTGAGATGCTTAACATGTCCAATGATAAATCTGAGCAGGAGTTTACAGTTGGACACTTAAATGATGCATTCAACTTATCCATAGTAATCTCATTCTCAATATCCCCATATATAATTTCAAGGTAGACATTGGTTTTGCAATGTACAGGTGGTTCCTTACACTTCACTGTCCAATCTGACAGATCATCCCTTTTCATTAGCATTTGAACCAATTCCGTTATCCAATCTTTGGCTTCACCATTCTCAAAATCTGTATACATGGCCCCAGTGAAGGCTGCGATGTAGGTCTCTACAGCTTCATGATGTTCTACAATAAATAATGGAAATCATGTTACAAATGTATAAGGTTATTCGCCAATCTCATTTGAATGAGTCATATTCTTTAAGGCCAAAATTAAAAAATAGGGCATGTAATGGGACATTAAATGATACCCCGCCACGTTATAATATCAAAAGTTCATAAAATTTGATTTCAAAGTGGCCTTTCTCGAAAACTATTTTTCATATCAAGCTCGAAATTGAACTTGACCTGTATTTTATTGTACTCAATAGCTGTACAAAATATCATTTGAATCCCATGAAGCGTTTTCAAGTTATTGGTCGGAAACTCAAAATTTCATGAAATTTGATTTTTCAAAGTGGCCTATCTCCAAAATTATTTATTGGATCATGCTGGAAATCAAACTTGACCTGTATTTTATTGTACTTAACAGCTGTGCAAAATATCATTCAAATCCTTTGACGCGTTTTCAAGTTATTGGTCGGAAACTCAAAATTTCATGAAATTTGATTTTTCAAAGTGGCCTATCTCCAAAACTATTTTTTGGATCATGCTGGAAATCGAACTTGACCTGTATTTTATTGTACTTAACAGCTGTGCAAAATATCATTCAAATCCTTTGACGCGTTTTCAAGTTATTGGTCGGAAACTCAAAATTTCATGAAATGTGATTTTTCAAAGTGGCCTATCTCCAAAACTATTTTTTGGATCATGCTGGAAATCGAACTTGACCTGTATTTTATTGTACTAAACAGCTGTGCAAAATATCATTCAAATCCTTTGACGCGTTTTCAAGTTATTGGTCGGAAACCTTCGGGGGACGGACAGACGGACGGACAGACGGACGGACGGACAGACAACGAAAAAAACTGAGGGTATAACATAATACCCTGCCACTTCGTGTGGCAGGGTATAAAAATTGTTTGTTGGGCTTTAGCCGCCCGCTTGTCTGTAAAGCCGCCGACTCGAAAAATTTTTGAGGTCATTTCAGTGGTCTTTTTTTTGGATTATTTTTTGGTTGCTAGTCGTATCCGATATATTAAGTCAATTAAGCGATTGTCAGTTACCTAGATTATTATGTATTAAAGTAAAGCGCCCCATTGATCTGATCTCCCCAAAGTCAATTAAGCGTTTGTCAGTTATTTAGAATAATATTTATTAAAGCGCCCAATTGATCAGATTTCAGTGTGTTGTATTTTAGCAAAGAAGAGGCTCCCAGGAGCCTGAATCGCTCACCTGATCTACATATATACACTAATTTTAAACAAATTATGGTGCTTAACAGCATGCAATTTAAGTTTTTTTTTAAATATCTTGTAAAGCATAATGGTGTGAGAGGTGTTACGTTTGAAAAGTGGGATAAAATACACTAAAAATGATCAATTTGACACTTTAAGTGGAAAAACTCCTACAAAGAATGGTCATAGGACTTTGACCCAATGATATTATTCTGTGTTCGCGGTAAACGATCTCCACGTCGCTAAATACGAATTGATTGCCTGTGTGGTGAGAGAATTTTATTAAGCAGTAGCCACGCTGGCGAAATAATTTTCTGATGGGACTTGTTTACATTTTTGTAAAAAATCCGAATTCTGGAATAAAATTAAAAGACAGAACGGATATGTATGAAATGCATGGCAATTTCCAGCTTATTTGTCGGATTATTGTCCGGAAATACCCGATATTGGTTTTATATTAGTCACTTCTGTTAACATTTGGATCTTTCGATTGTTTACCATTACGAGGGCAATATTACTGTAGTTCCGAAAGTTTTTTTTTCGGACTCTTAATTTACCAATTATTCATTAAAATTTGGCAGAATTAGAAAACATTGAAGCCCTAAATTTTAATTTATTTGGAAACCAAATATTTATTGGCTCTTTAAACTGAGTTATTCTTCGTAAAGATCTAGGATAAAGGCAACAAAAAGTTTTTTTTTTTTTAAATACTAACAAAACCTTAATCTTCAGAATGACTTTGGAAAAGTTAACAAATTAATTGAAATACAAGCTGCCAAGCTGTAAAGGCATTCATATTGATATGATATGATATCTCAAAAGTAAAATGCTCAGTTTAATTGCTTTTTGTTTATGTTTTTAATTTTTGTTTCAAAGTAATTTACAAAATAAAATGTTGCTCCTACTTCTGCATTGTTAATAATTAAAGTTTGTTTTTGCTTACAAAAACGATGTCTCCCCCCGTTTCCAATATATTAATTGTAAAAATGTTATTATTAAGGAGAACTGATTTCTTTGGTTTATATGTACGTTTTCTAAGTTCAAAGGGCCATAACTCCCACAAAAATTTGAGGATCAAAATTTCCTGGTAACATGCACAACTACATATGGTGTCCTTCCTATATACCAAGTTTCGTTGAATTCGGTTCAGTAGTTTCAGAGGAGTTGCACTGACAAGATGATAAATGAGGATTTTCAGCAAATTTCTAAGTTCAAAGGGCCATAACTCCCACAATAAAAAGCTTCGCCCAGCGCAGCATGATAGGACCCCAACATGTTGAACCCTGTACGTTTTAGGCCCAATATGGATAGTCTATTGCTCTGGACACATGCAGCCCATGGTGGACTGACAAAAGTTTTTGACACATGCTTCTCTGATGGACTTTCCACCCAGGGGGTAAAAATATAAATTTTCAATTTTGTATTCTACTCTTGAAAAGAATAATGTTTGAGGGAAAAAATGTTAAATTGAACCAGAAATGTTTAAAAATTAATGATTACGGTCCATAGGTTAATGAGCAAATAAAGGGTGGGGGTCCCAAAAATTCATTCTTAAATTTGGAATCCCTACTTGGCAAGGATGAACTTGTAAAAATATTTTTTTAATAAGACCAGAAATCAAAAAGTTATGATTTTGGCCCCTTTTTGGTCCCTAATAACATAACAATAAAAAAATTTGAATTTGGTCCCTTTTGGTTCCTAATAGATGAAACTAGGACCTCCCTATGGTACCAAATGATTTGTCTTATCATAAGGAATAACAATATATATGGTTATAGGGGATCTCAAAGGTTTTCAAGATATTAGGGATTTTGCAATTTGAGGGGGGCGGGGCAGGACCCCTTGGACCCCCCTATGGTACCAAATAATTTGTCTT
The DNA here is from genome assembly GCA_963971305.1 of Arcuatula senhousia. Lineage (NCBI taxonomy): Eukaryota > Metazoa > Mollusca > Bivalvia > Mytilida > Mytilidae > Arcuatula > Arcuatula senhousia. The sequence continues at coordinate 35,534 of CAXARO010000283.1, read as the reverse complement.
ATCATAAGAAGTAATAATATATATGGTTATAGGGTGGGTTTTCAAGATATAATGGATTTTGTAATTTTAGGGGGGCAGGGCATGACCCCCCCACCCCCTTTATGGTACCAAATGATTCGTCTTTTCATAAGGAGTAATAATATATATGGGTATAAGGTATTATTTTGAACTATTTTTGACATATTCAAAAAATATCATTTTGGGGGGTATTTAGGGGGACGTGGCACGGCCCCTGGGGGTTTAGCCCCTTAAAATACAATGTGGAAAAAGGGGGCACAAAATTCATCAGGTCCATTCTTTTATTTTAAGATACATTTATGACAAATTTCACAGCAATAGGCCCACTAGGATCAAAGTTATGGTGGAAACAAATAAATTTTTAAAATTTTTTGCCCCTTTTAGGCCCCTAATTTCGAAACAAAACAAGAGGCTCCCAGGAGCCTGAATCGCTCACCTGGTCTTAATGTCAACCCTTTGAAGACTTTTGTATAGCTAAATGAGATGAGGTTTAAGCAATAAAAAGCCTTTCTCTATCTGCAATAGTTTTCATTGAATCATTCCAAAGCAAAAAACACTATTTGGGCGATAACCCCTATAAGGGGTCATCTGACAACTTCGACCCTAAAAAGATTTTTGTAGAGCTAATTAAGCTGAACATTTAAGCAAGCAACATCTTTTCTCCACCTGCAAAAGTTTTCTTTCTTTAGGCCAAAAACACTATTTTTTGTCTTTAAGGGGCCGTAACCACTATAAGGGGTCATCTGGCAACTTTGACCCTATGGAAACTTTTGTAGAGCTAAATAAGCTGAACATTTAAGCAAGCAACAACTTTTCTCTATCTGCAAGAGTTTTCATTCCATAGGCCAAAAACACTATTTTTTGCCTTAAAGGGGCTGTAACCCTGATAAGGGGTCATCTGACAACTTCGACCATATGGAGACTTGTGTAGAGCTAAATGAGCTGAACATTTAAGCAAGCAACAGCTTTTCTCTATCTGCAATAGTTTTCATTCTATAGGCCAAAAACTCTATTTTTTGCCTTTAAGGGGTCGTAACCCCTATAAGGGGTCATCTGACAACTTCGACCCTATGGAGGCTTGTGTAGAGCTAAACAAGCTGAACATTTAAGCAAGCAACAGCTTTTCTCTATCTGCAATAGTTTTCATTCTATAGGCCAAAAACTCTATTTTTTGCCTTTAAGGGGCCATAACCCCTATAAGGGGTCATCTGACAACTTTGACCTTATGAAGACTTTTGTAGAGCTAAATGAGCTGAACATTTAAGCAAGCAACAGCTTCTCTCTATCTGCAATAGTTTTCATTCTATAGGCCAAAAACATGAAAAAATGCTATTTTTCACCTTTAAGGGGCCGTAACTCCCATAAGGGGTCATCTGAAAACTTCGACTCGATGGAGACTTTAGTAGAGCTTTTGATGCTGAAGCGGTAGCGTGGCATCAGATTTCATCTATCTCTTATACTTTTTGATTTACAAGCCAAAAACAGTAGTCTGACCCCCCTGGTCTATTTTTAGCAACGACGGCCATGTTTTTCGACGAATCAAAAATCCCCACATCAGTTCTGTGGGGGATACCCTAAAGTACCACCAGACCAAATTTGGTTTGAATCTGTGCAGCCTTTTCAGAGGAGAAGAAGTTTGAAGAAAAGTTAACGACGACGACGACGGACAAATTCATCTTTGTATGGTACGGAACATCATTGTCAAATTTCATAGCAATCAGATAACTAGAACTAAAGTTATTGTGGAAACAAACAAAAAAGTAGTAATTTTGGCCCCTTATTTCTAAATGAAAAATGGGGGGACCCCCAAAATCAATCCCATTCGTCTTTTTATGGTAAGGAACATCGCTGTCAAGTTTCATAACAATCAGATAACTAGAACTAAAGTTATTGTGGAAACAAACAAAAAAGTAGTAATTTTGGCCCTTTTTTGGCCCCTAATTTCGAAACAAAAAATAGGGGGACCCCCAAAATCAATCCCATTCATCCTTTTATGGTAAGGATCATCATTGTCAAGTTTCATAGCAATCCGATAACTTGAACTAAAGTTATTGTGGAAACACTGAAAAGTTAACAGACTACGACGACAACGACGACAGCATCATACCATAATACATCCGCAAAATTTTTTTTGTGGTCGTATAAAAATTTGAGGATCAAAATTATCTGGTAACATGCACAACTACATATGGTGTCCTTCCTATAAACCAAGTTTCCTTGAATTCGGTTCAGTAGTTTCAGAGGAGTTGTGCTGACAAGATGATAAATGAGGATTTTCAGCAAATTTCTAAGTTCAAAGGGTCATAACTCCCACAAAAAATTGAGGATCAAAATTTCCTGGTAACATGCACAACTACATATGGTAACCTTCCTATATACCAAGTTTCGTTGAATTTGGTTCAGTAGTTTCAGAGAAGTTGCGCTGACAAGATGATAAATGAGGATTTTCAGCAAATTTCTAAGTTCAAAGGGCCATAACTCCCACAAATATTTGATCAAAATTTCCTGGTATCATGCACAACAACATATGGTGTCCTTCCTATATACCAAGTTTCGTTGAATTCAGTTCAATAGTTTCAGAGGAGTTAAGCTGACAAACTTTGTGACGGACAGACGGATGGATAGATGGACGGACACGACAAAAACAATATGTCTCCCCACAAAAGTTAGGGGAGACATAATTATGTCTCCAGTAATTATAATATTACCAGTAAACCCACTCTGAAACATCAATCATGATTGATCTATCAATATTCATGTCAAAAACTGACCAAAATTCAAGAGTTGGTGATCGAAGTGTAACAGTGTATTATGTGATAAACATTAATAGTTAATGTGACAACACATGTGAGTTATTGGTGGTTGTGTACATGAGTTGGGCATGTCATGAAAATAGTTTTAATGAAGAACCTGTTATAATCATGATATATACATTTGTAAATGGATGCCAATGACAACAATGAAGGTGGACGGATAGACAGTGATGACAAAGAAGAATGGGTAATACATAAACTACATGTACCTGCTGAGAGCTTAAAGTCTGACGGCCAAGTGCCTTTCCACTGTGCAATGCCATTGATTTCCTCGTATCTAAACTGCATCTTTTCAATGAAGGCATTGATTTCATCCCATGGTTTACCAGACAATTCAGTCCATTCAAAATCTTTCAAATCACTATTAACATGGTTCTTAAACGATTCAAAAGAGTAATCATGCTTGCATTTCCATGAAAAGTGTGGTGTTTTGTCAATTTTCTCTTCTCGAGTCAAAAATTTAACATGTCCTATCTGGTCTTTAGTGTCTGGTGGACAAACCATTCTTACACCTAAACCCCTCTGATTGTAATTAACCATCCATCCCTAAAGAAAAAAAAGAAGCCATTAATAATATGTGTTTTCACCAGATTTAATAACATCACCATGGGACACGGATGCCCCAGCTCAAACGTTCCAGTCCTTCAGACATATAGTTGGTCATGCTGAACCATTCTACCAAGTTTCAAATCATTCACATGTACGGTTCATGAGAAAAGCTTGACGAAAATTTGTATGTCCATATTCATGTATATCAATTTTTACATCGGTCGGGCCCTTAACAGGAAGTAGAAGACAAACCAGTCTGAAAGTCGCTAAGGACACATAGTTGGTCATGCCGATCAATCCTACCAAGTTTCAAATCATTCCCATGTACGGTTTTGAAGAAAACATTGATGAAAATTTGTATGTCTGTATTAGTCATTTTTATATCGGTCGGGCACTCAACAGGAAGAAGAAGTTGGAGAGGTCTGAAGTTGCTTACAATGTAGGACGCATATTTGGTCATGCAGATCAATCCTACAAAGTTTCATATCATAACCTAAGTCAGTGATGCATAAAAAGTAGGTCAAAGTGACCTAATTTGCATTGGATACTTGCATCCTAATTATGATACATCTGTACACAAGACTGCATGATCCCATGTCACATACTACACAAGATATTACAGAGAATGTAAATTTTAACCTAAGTCATAGTGACCTAATTCCAATTGCAAATGTGACATATCATTTAAGACATCTGTATACATAATAACAAGATCCCATGTCTTAAGATCCCATGTCTTAAAGAAACCAAGATATAACATTACAAGTAAATAAGTGGAAAACAAACTAAGTCCAGTTAATGCAAAAAAATCGGAAAATTTTGATTTTTTTTTTAAATATTGCCAAGGATACAATTTTTTGACCATGTTTTAGCCACTGACCTATTTTCAGGCAGTTCCATAAAGAATAATTGACCATGAATTAGCCACTGACCTACATGTATTTTCAGGCAATTCCATAAAGAATAAATGTATTTGTTTGAGTTCTCAAAAACTTTGTTCTAGGGTTAACCTAATTGTTGCCAACGCCGACGACTGAATTTGGATCCCTACATGTATGTCTCACTTCCGCGACTATTCGTCGCAGGCTAGACAAAAAGTGTTAATGTAACTTCCTATTAAAGTGTTTAAAAGCTTTGATAAATATTTTTCAGGTAACTTGATGTTAAAGTAAAGCGTGCAGATATCTTAAGATATATTTCAAAAATATGAAAATTGGCTTAACAAATAAATGAGTTTCTAAACCATTATCAGTTTGTCAAATTCCAAATCTTGAAGGGAAATGCATAAATTTTATCGCACTATTTTTTGTCAGGTAAGGTTACAATGAGTAGTAGTTTCTATGATACTTTGCCCAAAGGAACTATTTCCTAGCCAGTGACATACAACAGCAAACTGTTGAAAAAACATTTTAGGCAGCGCCATGTGCTAATTAGCGCAATCAAGTTCGAAATGGCACAATAGAATCTTTCCAAGGCGCCAGAAAGGCGCATCAAAACCATAAATGGCGCATCGCTGGCACACACAATGCGTTTTTCGTATTACGGTTTTATGTTTACATTAAAAATAAACTGTTACTGCTTGTATAAGCTTCAAAGGTTAAAAGAATTCGCTTTCCATCGGGAACCAGTGCTTATTCATATTCTCGGGTATGTACGTCAGGCCACCTGTTCATATTAGCAAGCTCAGGTAGACCACCGAGATGACCGGAAAATTAAAACTCCATCGCCACCACGTGATCGCCACAAGCACAACTGCGATTACTCGATCAATTTGGGCGAAAGTTTTGGCATTTGGATCGATTAAAAAGACTAAAAATACATTTGAATAACCTCTCTGTAAGATTGTATTCCTGTTTTACTTTGTTACGTAAAACTGAACTGTAGAAGTGAAGTGATACACAGATTGGGCAATTAGATTTTTGGGCCGAAATTTCCAGTTACACCAAATTTGTTTACGAGTTGGAGAGTCATTTTTTCATCATCATCATGCCCCCAAGGAAAAAGAAAATAAAGATTGACCCCAATCACAAGTCTTTGAAGACTTCTTTGGCGGAATCAACAAATGATTCAGATGATTCAGCCAAAAATGATAACACTTAAAGGGTAAGTTCGCAAAAAAATGAAAATTGGATATGTTATTCCTTAGGTCATTCTATATCAATAAAAGTTTTATATTTGTCTGAATACCGCACAGTCTCCTTTTGATAGTGACCAACTCAACTCAATATTAATCGATTAATTGCCAAATCATTATCGATCTAAGAATTTGACACGTGTAACTGTATCAATATTTATATTGCACCCCAGAGTGACACACTCAGGTATTCGCTAATTAAGATTTCCTGTTAGTCCGGATATACCTCCTGTTATTACATCACCTTTCAATAAACATGCCAATTAAGGCGTGTCCACCATACTGGCGGGTGTCAGCGGTAAATTATCAAAGAGACACCTGTGTTCAGGTAAACCATGGACATCACAGAGTAAATTATAAACAGTTGCACAATTAATGACTGTTGATTCGGTAAATTTCATAATATTTTTAGAGAGAAAGAGAAAGAAGCATTTAATTCAATGTTAATAATTAAGAATAAAATTATTAAATGATTGATTTATAATCACTCTATCATCAATAATTCATTTTTAAGTAGTCTTAGTAACTTATTATTTAGACAAATAAAAAATATTTATAAACTTTTACAAAGAATTTTTAGATGTGAAAAAACAAAAGCTACAGATTTCAGTACGCGTTGGTATACATGCATCTAACTTATTCTTTTGGTTATCGGACAATACACAGCATCATAAAAACGTTTTAATCGATTGGATTTTATTACTACCAAGTCTAGATCCTGATACACCGGGTTAGACCCCTAGAAGTGGGCGGGGGTCTATTTTCAAATACTTAATCCTCAATATCTTTGTTATGCATCAAGATACATCGGAAAAAATTTGCACAATGTTATAAAACATTGTTCTGGACATTTTAAGCCCATATGTCAAAAATCGCGAACTTTCCCTTTAATCAAAGTGGTCCTGCATCTACGCGTATAACAACCAATTCATAATTATGAGATTTGTAAAGGTATGTATTTCCATGAAATAAAAATCAGCGCCAAAATATGCATGTTTTCATAATGCCAAATTTTACCTCAACTTCGAAAGGCCATAAAATAGCACACAGTGTGTGCACACGAAAAAATGGCAGCCATTTGTTTTGATATTATTCCATAACTACGTCACACGCCCGGATGTTTCAGATTAAGGCCAAGCAAATCGTATTTAACTTTATTGAAATGGACACGCACCTTACCAAAATTTACGTTTTTTTCCGCGAAAATGCGCATAAAATGTTGGAAGAAATCATTTTAATGGCGGAAATGGGCAAAAAATGATCTGACTTTGATTGCTCTGTGTGGAGTACTTACCACTGACATTGTCTTAATAAATATGCAAAACATTAATTCATGTAATTTAGACATTTATTTTACTAACAACTAGGACTGTCCCTGCAAGGCATAAATGAAAATAGAATAAAAACAAAGAATTTTGTTCATTAAATTTAATGGGGATTTTTTATTATCAGTGATCATTCCATTTATATTTTTCAGTTACGGCAAGCCCACTTGACTGCTGGTAAGGCAAAGTACAGGTCATATAGCCAGGAGTCCATGACAAATGCCTACTATGCTGTGAAGGAGGATAAGATATCTATAAGAAGGGCAGCTACATCTGGTCATATGGCGTACCCTACCAAACACTTAGAGATAGAGTATCTGGAGATGTTGACCCAGATAGTTTTAACATGGGGAAGCAGCCCATTTTATCTGTAGAGGAGGAGGCAAAATTGGTTACCCATTTAAAAGAAATGGCAGCACTCGGGTATGGTTATACTCGTCAGGAGGTAGCTGACATTGCTACAGACTATTCCATTCAACTTGGTAATAAGCAGAAGGAAGATCCAAGTTTTGGTATGTACTGGTTTTATGGTTTTCTAGGCCGCTGGCCAGAGTTGAAGGTGGTGAAACCAAGATCTTTGGAAGTGGCTCGTGCAAAAGCTGCCAATGTAACCAATGTTACCAAATATTTCAAAGAACTTGAAAAAACATTGGACAAGTATCAGCTGAAAGATAAACCACACCTTATTTATAACATCAGTGTTCCAGCTAGGCTGTTTTCAGAGGGCGGTCTGCTCGCCTGCCCTAGCCTCCGCCCGATTGCCCTTTTCAGGACACCTGCCACAGGCACTTGTCTCAGTAAAAAAAAAAATATTAGTATATAGATATTTTTTTTTACTGAGACAAGTGCCTGTGACACCTGCCGGTTTTCATCTCCGCCCTGCCCTTTTTTATCGTACATTTGCCTTTTTTCAGTCAACGTACCTACATTTGTAGTTTGTGTATTGAGAATGAAGCCATCTGGATTAATTGAGTGACATTTTTACAACCCCAAGCCAATTAACAAATTAAATAAACATATGTCTTCTAGTGTATCTATTTTGATTAATTGATTACAGGTAAGTTGTCCGATTGCACAGTAACATTCTCTGCCTCAGTATTTATTTGATAATTGTTCACAAATCTGAACCCATCTGAATATTTTCTATCAAAATTAACATTAAATGTATGCTTTTATTGAAAAATAGAAACGATGTTAATGGATTTTTATGATGCTCCATCATAGTTTTTGTTTACAAATAATGACAGGAAGCGGAAGTTAGGTAGTACTCCACAATTAGGATTTTTTCACAGTATTGTTTTCGTATGTGGCCCCTGTGAACTTTTTTGTTAAATGAAAATATTGATTCGTTTTGGTCTTAAAACAAGACAAATAAAAAATCTGGACCCGTTATATAAAAATTACGATCCACGGTTATTGTTTTAAAGAATAATTTCGAAAAAATCAATACCAATGATCATAAAGCGTCGCTTCCGGCTGTGCATGGTGACCAGCGGATAGGCTTAAATTTAAATGTGCTATTTTTAGATTTTTAAGTTTGAACAATTTTAGCGGAAAAAAGAGCCGAAGTCGGATAGGTTTATTTGGTCTTAAAAGAAAGGACCGTTTTCGGGCTTTCATTTCATACATGTTACGTTTCACCTGAACCGAAAGCTCGACTACTGGCAACGTTAAAAACTAGAGGCTCCCAGGAGCCTGAATCGCTCACCTTGTATTCGATGATACTTATATGCTGGATATAACAAAGAACTGCTACTCTGTGGAATTATCAATTTTAATGTTCTAAGGGAAACAACTTCTATCAAGAAAGGTCTTACAACTTTGACCCCATTACATAATTTTTAGATCTTTATGTGCTAAACCATATGCAATTTAAATTTTTCAAATATCTGGTATTGTTTTCAAGATATAAGTCTTAAGAGAGCAAAATTTGAAAAAAAAAGAAAAAGGGCAATAACTCCTACAATTATTGTCAGATCTTCTTAAAAACTTCAGGGCAGGTAGATCTTTATGTGCTGATCATTATTACTCAAATAGAATTTTAATATCTGTTACCGTTTTTGAGTAGTTTGCAAAAAACTGCAATTTACCCTTATATTCTATTTTTAGCCATGGCAGCCATGTTTTTTGTCGAATCGAAATTTCGAACGATAATTTTGTAGACCACATACTACTAAACAACCCTACTAAGTTTCATTTCATTTGACTAAGCAGTTTCAGAGAAGAAGATTTTTGAAATGTTGAACAAAAAACTGTGAAAATGGTCAATTTTTACAATCCAAGGGATATAACTCCTAAACGAACGATCCTACAACTTTGACTCTGTTACAACTTTTGTAGATCTTGATGTGCTTATTCATATGAAATCTAATTTTTTGAAATATCTTGTATAGTTTTCAAGATATAGGGCTAAATAAGTAATTTTTTTGAAAAAATCCAGAAAAAAGGGCAATAACTCCTACATCGGTTGTTGGATCTTCTTGAAAATTTCTGGGCAGGTAGATCTTGAGGTGATGATCACTTTTCCCCTTTGCCAGAATTTTGATATCTGTTACGGTTTTTGAGTTATTTGCAAAAAACTGCAATTTACCCCTATGTTCTATTTTTAGCCATGGCGGCCATGTTTTTTGTCGAATCAAAATTTCGAACGATAAATTTGTAGAGGATATACTACAGAACAACCCTACTAAGTTTCAATACATTTGGCCAAGCGGTTTCAGAGAAGAAGATTTTTGAAAAGTTGAACGACGGACGACAGACGACGGACGACGGACGCCAAGTGATTGCAAAAGCTCACATTGCCTTCGGCAAGGTGAGCTAAAAAGGACAAAACCCCGATTTTTGCGTATTTTTGTCCCCAAATTTTTGACAAATGTTAAGAGTTGCTAGGGGCAACGAGTACAACAAAGAAACCAAATACGGCACTAAACACGACTAAACATCAGTTGGGTAACTGGAAGCGCCTGAGTAGGAATATCACTGATCAAAGGGGTCTATCGGAGAAGCCGTAATGGCCGCCATTTTAGGGTCAAAATGGGAGAGAAGGATATCCACTGTTTGTGATGTTATTTTAACGATTTCCAACTAACTTTAATAAAAATAAGGAAACAGTTGCATATTTCTATTTATTCATCTTCGTTTCTTGGACGAATATAATGTTTTTCTTTCATTCATTTTAATTTCAATCGGTAAATTTTGGCATGAAAATATCATGCAAAAAATTTCATTGAAAAAATCGAAGCGAGGAAGTTTCGTGTTCCACAACGAAGCTAATATGGGGTGAAAGCTGAGATTCTGTTCTTTTAAACAAGCCCACTCCGAGTAAAATCGGTAGATGAACATTTTTTTGTACCAATTTCAAAGTTGAAATTTTTGCGTCAAAAAGTGCGGATTTTACGTCCGTCTTGGGGAGGATTTTATCGATCGACTTCCTACTTCTGTGTTGTCTCCCTTCGATAAACAAAATTTGTGGACATGTTCTAAATACTTTTAAACATTTTTCTTCATAAAAGGGTTTCCTACTTTAGCGAAATAGATGCTAGCATATGATTCTTCAGGAACATGCATAAGTCTCTTGGTCATTCTCGGTAGTTCTGCCTTTCAAAACGCAAATTCGCCTGCGAATTCTGCTTACATTTATCAGTTTATAAATTTGCATTTTATCAAACAACAGAACAACCCTGTAACATCTTCGCAATTTACAGATCTATGACATGTAGATGTATTAATGGCCTGTCAATCATCCTCATTCTGTTGTGAAGTAAGGAACACAGCTGACATTGACATTGTGGTATATTTGTTTATTTTTTCCTTTTTGGCTGTTGTGCCCATTGGCGTCATAAAACAGTTGTAAGACAAACCTTCCAAGTGTCATGCAAGTTGCATGAGACTCGCACATCTACATGTAGGCCTAGTCCCAAAGTTTGCCACAAATACTCCTTTCTTTGATCTTTCAATTTTTAACAAATCTCACACCAGCAGCCCATCAAAACTTGACAGCCCTGATTCAACATTCAAATCATGGTGGACTGATCTATGATTTAGTTTAAGAGGACATATAAATTGTTTGTCACCCAGCAAAGTGAGGCCTAAAAACTTTTTAGTGTTTTTTAGGTGGACTTTGTGCCAAAAAACAAAAACAATTTGTACATGTTGGATAAAAGATAACTACAATGTAGTTTATTACATGTAAGGGTAACAATTTCTTTGACAAATTTGTGATTGGGCATTTATACAAATGTATATTGTAAATTATATATAATACAGCACAGCATTAACATTTGGTATGCATTTCAGCATTTGCAATCTATATTTATATTGTGTCCAGCTGAGTCAAACTAGACAAACATACATGTACACATACACATGAAATAACAGTGCATTTGATAGTCCGTTACATGTATATAGTACACATTTTTATCATAAAATAATATGATAATTTTGCTCCAGAAGTTATGCTATTTTAATATTTACCTTATAAATATATGATTGAAAATGGTTAAAATCGAGAAAATTTTTAAAGAAATCCAAAATTGACCGATTGAAATTTTAAGCTCACAACTTTTTTTGATAAAAAGTCTGACCAGTATATCTAACATGATGCAAAGGCCTAAATGCATGATATGTCATATTAAATTGTCAATACTCCTCCTATATTAGTATTACATCTAAAAAAAGAAAGATGTCTCATTCTTTTACAGATAAAATTTATTCTTATGAAATCTTTTTGAAAGAAATGGTATACATATGTACATGTATGTTTATGCACAAAGTTCTGTGTTTCATATATGGTGAAGATTCAGCTACAACAAAATTTGTTTGATTATATACATTCTGGTAGGACTGTTCATGCACTGCACCAACATGTCAGTAAGCCAAAGTTCTAGTTGAAGCATGCTTCTGTATGTCATATGCTGGTATCTCATAAAAACACATCTTTAATCCATTTTTATATATTCTTTAAAAAAATACTTTTAACATGTTACATGTATTAGGCATGTTGAAATAAAAATCTTTCTCAAATTGTCCATCAAAAGAAATGCTGATCCAGCATTTGTATAAATGGTAGACCAAGAAGATATTTGAAGACCATTCAGCTTTTTGTAATGCCAGATCTAGACATACTCATACTCAAAATTAGCAACTTTGCGTATGAATAATTTGCAATGCTTATTTTGGGCTATGTACTTTCATCTCTTAATGGCAACAGTAAAACTACTTTCAACTTGTTCAGGTAAATATGATATTTTTATTACTGTAATATTATAAGATTACCTATTAAATATTTATAACTTTATAGTACATGTAAATTTTTAATTATGTACTTGATATGATGCGGGTGGATTTGTGCCAAGATAAAGTTCTGGCTGTTTGTTACAATTCATTGACTGTTTCAATGTTGCAGCATTCATGGTTTTTTTTAAAACTGCACAAAATTGGTGATCAGAGTTCAACATGCTGCCCTCAGTATAGCTTGTTTTTAGTCCCCTACCTTGCGAAAGCCAAAGGTTTGCACTCAGTCTGAAATGAATGTCTCTTGCACCCCTAAATGCTTATACATGTAGATACATATACATGTACATGTACATGTGTTTACTTACATGTACTAATAATTAATTTTTGATGTACACAATGCATAAGTCTACCATATATGTTACAGGTCACATTTAGGTTTTATTTCAGTCCACCAATTTTTACCAGAGTTTAATATACAATAAACTTTGAAATATAATAAACTTTGAAAATACACTGAATTTAAGTTTTCCACACTTTTGCTTTAAGCTGTGGCGGATCCAGCAATTTACAAACTTATAAAAAAACCTTCTGGGATCTCATGTTTTATACAGTTCCTAACCAAATTTTTTGTCAAAGGGGGGGGGGGGGGGGGGCGGTATGCTGGGTCCTAGATCCGCCTTTGCTTTAAGGGCTTATAGATATTGAATTGATCTTTTGTAGATGAATTAGATCAAGTTTACAATTTGTTTTGCTTTTCTAATTTTTCCTGGAATTATTCATCTTAATTTGGACCTTATAATATTGGATGGATATCTCAAAACTATACATATTCCATAAAACAACCATCAAAAGCTACAGTTTGGCCAACTACCATGATTAGTTACAGATCAAGCTTAAGAATAGAATAAGAATAATTTTATTGACTCAAGCACATTATAATAATGGCACAGGCCCAATGAACACTATATATATAACACAACAGTGGTTTTCAAAAGAATATATGATCATACAAAATGACTAGAAATTTACACAGAGTATACAGTAGACTAGTTATACACAAAGTGACTGGTTTCGAGTGGAAAAACATTTACATTGTACTAATAAAGGATGAAGTAACTTTTAATACTTTAAAAGAGCTGCTATCTAAACAATTTATCAATTTTTTATTATCAGTTTAGTTCTTGTCCACTGATTATTACAAGAGTTATGACCCTTTGAACTTTGAAAATTCACTAAAATTTCAGTTTTCCACACTTTTTTTTATAAATGCTTGTAGATAATGAACTACAATTTTTGGTATGCAAGTCTACCATGATGAGTTACAGATCTATCAAGTTCAAGTTTCGCTAATTTCTTTGGGAGTTATATAATTATGGAATGAAAGTTCAACCTATGAATATGGTTAAAGCATTAATTCCTCTATAATCCAAAATTGTTCAATGATTAACATGATTAACACTAGCAATAGTCCTGTACATGTATACATATAACATTTTCAGTACATGGACACTAAGGACACAGATTACAACAGCTAATAGCATAGAAATAGAAAATAATGAGATGTGGAGTAAGTGTACACAGCTCACATAACCAGTAGAAATAAAGAAAATAAAAAGCTACGCCGAGCGCAGCATGATACGACCGCAACAAGTTGAACCCTGTACCTTGGAGGCCCAATATGGATAGTCTATTGCTTTGGTCACATGAAGCCCATGGTGGACTTACAAAGCTTTTTGACACATGCATCCTGTGGTGGACTTATAGAAATGCATTTTTGACAAATATATTTACATCAACATCTTATACATGTTATACAAAAAGCCTTATTTCTATACATGTACATGATGTATTAATTTACAATTTTGGCCCTTTGACCCCTAATTCCTCAAAAATGGTAAAAGATATTGCTAATCCGATAAAAAATAATACAAAATTGTGTACATGGAATCCGATGAAAAAAAGATTTTGAAAATCGGACAACAAATAAAAAAGTTAATTTTATGGGCGTGGCCTGTCTTTAGCCCCCTGTAACAATGTAATGTTGAAAAACATATCAAAATCATTGACACATTTTGTTGACAGAATTTAATGATGAATTCAACAAAGAAAGAATTTTCAAAATCTAATGAATAATAAACATTCTACAACAGTTTTGTCAATACACCCGTTTTAGCCCTTTTTGGCCCTTTTTTCTAAAACAGTAGGGGCCACAAACCCCAAATACAAAACCAAGATTCCTTAAGTGGATATAATCATCATATATAAACTTCATAACAATTGGCAGGCCCACTACAACTTGATTTTTGGTATAAAACTATTTGCATTGACAAACTTTTAAAAATGGCGTTTTTGGCCCCTTTGACCCCTAATTTCCCAAAAACGGTAAGAGATATTGCAAATCTGATTGCAAAACTTAGGCAGGGATTTTCACAAGGATTCCAATGAAAAAAAGATTTTGAAAATCGGACCACAAATAAAAAAGTCGATTTTTGTGGTGTGGCCCCTTTTTGACCCCCTGTAGCAATGTAACGGTGCAATAAATATCAAAATCATTGACACATTTAGTTGACAGAATTTAATGAGGAATTCATTAAAAAAAGAATTTTCAAAATCGAATGAATAACAAACATTTTACAACAGTTTTGTCAATACACCTGTTTTAGCCCTTTTTGGCCCTTTTTTCTAAAACAGTAGGGGTCACAATCCCCAAATACAAAACCAAGATTCCTTTAGTGGATATAATCATCATATATAAACTTCATAACAATTGGCAGGCCCACTACAATTTGATTTTTGGTATAAAACTATTTGCATTGACAAACTTTTAAAAATGGCGTTTTTGGCCCCTTTGACCCCTAATTTCTCAAAAACGGTAAGAGATATTGCAAATCTGATTGAAAAACGCAGGCAGGGATTTTCACAAGGATTCCAATGAAAAAAAGTTTTTGAAAATCGGACCACAAATAAAAAAGTCGATTTTTGGGGTGTGGCCCCTTTTTGACCCCCTGTAGCAATGTAACGGTGCAATAAATATCAAAATCATTGACACATATAGTTGACAGAATTTAATGAGGAATTCATTAAAAAAAGAATTTTCAAAATCGAATGAATAACAAACATTTTACAACAGTTTTGTCAATACACCCGTTTTAGCCCCTTTTGGCCCTTTTTTCTAAAACGGAAGGGGCTACAAACCCCAAATACAATACCAACCTTCCTTTAGTGGTTACAAACATCATATCAAAATTTTAAAACAATTGGTCAACATTTACTCAAGTTATCGCACGGAAACCAAATGTTCCCAGACGACAACGACGACAACGACGACGACGACGACGACGACGACGACGACATCGCCATAACATTATACGATCGCAAAATTTTGCGGTCGTATAAAAACTCAATGAAAAAACTGCCAGCAGCCTTCAACAAGCATATTTAAGCATCTATTGAAATTGTTTGTTTTCATTTTAATCTTATTTTTATAAGAAAAATAGATATTTTTAATAATATTTAATATGTATCGAGTCTGCTTACTAATAATGGATATGAGACAGTTTTGAAGTATAAATAGTGAAACTCTATTTAAAAATGTCCAATGTCTTTAATGTTTCAGCTGGAAATAAGATTATAACTCACAGGTTTCAGACAAAAAATAAATAATAACAATCTCCCTTTTAAAGAATTACACATCCTAATTATTAAGGGGCTCTATTAAAAACTGTTAGAGTATTTATATGATTTTTTGGAGGAAATTTTTGGCTTGCTTTCTCTCATTATCACCAGGGATTAAATAAAACTGATCCTGGACATCCCTGTTATCACTGATTTGTTAATTTATTTTTTAAATTAACACAATTTTAATTGCCTCCCAATTATTTACCCATGTATTAATTCATGTAAACTTAAACAATCATGTTTACAAAATCAACTGATCAAAATGCTAAAAGTTGTTTAAATAGAGATGATATGCGCATATGAAATAGATACAGTAATTCAACCAAAATTATTATTTTTAAAGACAATATTCACCATTCAAGATCATTCAACATTTCACATTTTTTTATTAATATCTAGAAGGGGAGCTGGACTTTGCCATTTTTTGTGTGTCTGTGTTGCAGTCCCTACGACTGTCATGTTAATAAATACCAAGGCATGAAATCACTCTTTCAAACAGAAATATGCCATGTGACAGTGTGCCCCTCAGCTGTGCCCAGGCATCTTAATGATTTGACGTCGTGGCGCGCACCTTGCAGTTTGGTTGAAAGAGCTGAAAGATGTTCATATATTCGGTTATTTTTGCCGATTTTTTTTAAAAACATACATAAAATTCTTTTTTATTTCGTATTTACTTCACAACTTAGGTTGCATGACGTAATATCTGTAAACAATCAATAAATGAAAATGATATCGGAAAAGAAGCGAAAAAAATACGCAAATTTCAGGGAATTGAGTTTAAAATTGGTACACTTTTTTGTTCATGTGTGTTCCACAACGAAACTATATAGGAAATGTTGCCACGATAAACAGCAATGTCCAGACAAAAAATCTCGATGGTTCTTGAATGAACATTTTTTTGTACCAAATTTAAGTTTACAGTTTTTTTTTCAGAATCGCGAAAACACGATTTTGAAAAGTCTGAAAAGAATTAAAAATAAATCAAAAGAATTTTGTTAAAACTATATTTCAATTATCGGAAATAATTAAATATCTTCTTTAGATTGGGCATGCCAATTTTAATACTTTTCCGTAAAACGGTTTAGAAGATACGGAGATGTTCGTTGGCGTTGCCGCTTTCACGGCGACAATATGTGACGCAGCAAGTGCACGAAATAGTGCCGACGACGCGGAAGGTCACTGATCAGAGACGGATCACATTTTGACCAAAAATGCACTTCCGGTTACCCAACTGCATGCCCAGAGTTTGGAACACCACCTAGTTTAAACTGCAAATAGCAGTTTAAGCGGTTACAAGAACCCGGGACTAAATAGTCAACGTCGAGCACATGCAAAAATGAGCTAAATAAATTAATTGTGGAGTACTACCATATGGCATTATTCTCATTAAAATTTTGAGAGTATATCTTGATTTTAGTCCTTGGTTTAATTGTTGAAAATAAAGCTAATATATTTGAGACTAACTTGTTTCAAAAAATTTGGGAAAAATATCAGTTATTAAGCATTAATGCCCATAGCAACCAAACATGCTTATTTTTGAAAATATCGTCAATAACGTTATATTTTGTACAGCTGGTTATGCTGTCTGTAACGCTAACAACGTTAATAATTTCCCCGGAAGAAATAAAAATTACACAATATAGTATATTTCCCAGGCGCGGATTGACGGGGGGGCGGACCCGGCGTACGCCCCCCCTAAAAAAAAAAAAAAAAAAAAAAAACGCAGAGAGACAGGGAGAAATACAGGGGAATCTTAATTGCATGAATGTAATGCAATGATTGATGCTGGTTTCCCACATTATTTTGAATGATAATTATGACCTGCGTCGGCCCGGTGCGTCGGTCACTTGCTAGCATTTTTTCTAATTGAAAAAAATATTTGTCGGTTACCAAAATCCCGAGTTTTAAAAATATACTAATGGAAAAAAGAAACTGTGCATCACTTTGAAAAATCACAAATTAAAAATGTTATTTAGTATTTGATACATTTTATCACAAATGCAATGCAACATCAATTTTCTCAAGATCTTGACAAAAAAATCATTTTTAGACCCCTAAAAGATGGGTTTTTTTGCAGGTTGAAATCAGGTAGTGTCAATTTGAAATTCACAAAATCACACTTTGGAAACAATGCACATTTTTGAAATTAAGTTTTCTTAGCTGATTTTCACCAAAAACGTTAGTCCTTTTAGTGGTTGAAAGTTAACAGGTTAAATTTTGAGCGTAAATCATGATTTTTCATTTTTGGGTTTAAAAAGTGTTTTTTTGAATCTCAGAAACTGGAATTCAAAATTTTTCAGATTTTTACCCAAAAATGATCTGCATGGTCCACTCGACATTCAGTGAAAATTTTAACTCGATTACTGTATTTTTTACGTTTTTCTGATTAAGAGAAACATGGATACAATTGATTTTCAATAGACATACACAGTTTCTTTTTTTCATGAGTATATATTAATTATGCATAAGGAGTTGCTGACCATGGTTGTAAACATGTAGTAAGACGGTCTGATCATCGTAAAATTCGGCCTAGAAAGTAAAGCAACAGTCATTGTTTGAAGCATTTTCGGCTCCCTTGTAAATGTAAATTATAAAATTATACAATCTTATTATAGCGAACACAGCTCGTAGCGAAGAGCTCTACAGCAAGTTCCCGCGAAAAATTTGCTTATTTTTTTTCGTCCGGATATGCTTTTCACAATTCATTTGCATATACAGGTTCGATGTGAATTTGAAAATAATTACCAATTTTGCTACTCGCCTTTCAAAAATTTTCTATGTAAATATAGAACAAGGAGAAAAATATTCTGATGACGATGAGTTACTTCATTTTTTAAGTAAAACAAATTTCATTCATTGTTAGATACATTTTCTTTTTTTTTACGCTCATTCGACCCAAAAACCTCGTCCAAATCTGAACTTTCTAGAAAATGAACTGATTACGATTAAAACAGTTAACGTTTGCATCAAAAGTGTCCATCTTATATTCTGAATTCGAAATGATTTTATTCCTCGATTGAGGCGTAGAACTCCGTCATATGAGGGCCAAAAAGAGGATCCATTTTTGATGTTTCATGGTATAGGGGGAGCCTTCTTCAACTCAAAAGGTATGTAGAAATACAATTAAGCTGTTCCTTGACATCTTATATTTTTGCTGTGCTCGAGGTAGGCAATGCCTACCTCAAATTAGGCTTTACACAGAGCATCAGATTAAGTCCTCTTTATCATGTCATAGGGCCATTTATCAACATGTGTTGGGATCTGTTTGAAATCCAGGCCAAGAATCGGAATCTCTACTTCTAGCATAATATTTAAATTTTTAATAAATATTATATTATGGAATATTATATATCGTTTTAAAAGTCTAATCTTTTCTACGAAATACGCTTAGTGAGTATTTTAAACTCGTTCAACTTTGGTGTGTTTTGACCACTCGATTCAGGAAAGGGGGATTCCCGCTTTAACAAGGGGTCAGTGGTAAAGGGGCGATCCCATCTTTGAAAAACGCAAAAAGGAAACACGATAAATAAAAATCGCCATACACAATAATTTAAGTTACACGAGAAATAATAAATTAAAATCACAAAACACGTAAAACCAAAACGAAAACGTTGCACGAAATTCAAAATAAGTTAACTCTTTCCCCACCTTTTAGAAGGATCGGTTTAATAGATTTTTCTGAATATTGGTATTAATAGAATATGTATTTCAGTGACGAGTCGGCACCATACGGTCAGTTCGGCTGACTTCAGACAGGGGCGAATCCTGATTTTTTTTTACATGGGTGCCCTCGGAAGAAGAAAGGGGTCCAAAGCTATGACGAATTAAGTCAATGTTTTGCACGAAAACAAATAACAAGGGGAAAAACAAACACAAAACGCGAGAAACAAAACAAAAAAAAAATCAAAAACAAAGAAAAAAAATATAACAATTAATAGATATAGTAAGTGATGAATGTTATATAATTAAACAATGAACACGAAAAAGAAAAGACACTTGTTGATAGTTGGTTAATTGAGGGTGTCACAGCCCTTTTGGTACACGGTATTCCTTGCTTTTTAAAGGGTATTCGGTACGTCAAGGTGTGGTACGCAGTACGCGATGTTCCGAATTTTTAGGCTTTTGGTACACATAGAGTATTTGGTATTCCAGTCTTTTTAACGGTATTCAGTCCTTTTTTAAACGGTATTCGGTATTCCGGGGACAGGGGCTGTGATACCCCCTTAATTAACAAGCAATAAGCTAGCCTATGTAAATATTTAGGTGCATTTTGGTATGAAAGCGTACTTTGTTCATGTAAACTGATTTCAAATAATAAAATTTGAAAAAGAAACTAGATTTGCTTACATTTGTCGCTCATAATATTGAGTTTTGTTTACACAAAATAAGTGTCAGGAAAACGCCAGAATTCAGGATTTTGCACCATTTACCCCAAAGCTTCTGGGGGCCTTGAGCGGCCCCCAGACCCCCTGCCGATTTGTTTACGCCCCCCCTAACATAAAATCCTGGATCCGCGCCTGTTTCCCCGTATGTAAATCATAAAATTGTAATTTTTAGTCGGCTTGAATAGAAACGCAAGGCATTATAGCTTGCTCTGCAAATGTTTAGCAAATTTTGATGATGTGTTTCCATGGACGCCATTATTGCAGATTTTTTTACGGAAATCTTCCAAATTTTCACAAATATGTTTGAAATAGGCTAGATAATGACTTAAGCACAACAGAATACCAATTTTGTTACGAAAGTACAAAATTTGATTCAAAACAAACGGGGAAAGAATCTAACGTTATTGCAGGAAAATGTCCAAAAAGAGCTTAATCAGAAAAGGGCTTCCGTCTTTGAGCGTGCGTTACTATGGTAAAACATAAAAAAAAATCATAATATCCGGTATTCCTCAAGTGGTTACATACTCAAGAAGAGAAAAATGCAACTCAGGTTAAATTTTCAAAAAATGCAAAAGCATTATGGTAGTACTCCACAATTAGGATTTTTTCACAGTATTGTTTTCGTATGTGGCCCCTGTGAACTTTTTTGTTAAATGAAAATATTGATTCGTTTTGGTCTTAAAACAAGACAAATAAAAAATCTGGACCCGTTATATAAAAATTACGATCCACGGTTATTGTTTTAAAGAATAATTTCGAAAAAATCAATACCAATGATCATAAAGCGTCGCTTCCGGCTGTGCATGGTGACCAGTGGATAGGCTTAAATTTAAATGTGCTATTTTTAGATTTTTAAGTTTGAACAATTTTAGCGGAAAAAAGAGCCGAAGTCGGATAGGTTTATTTGGTCTTAAAAGAAAGGACCGTTTTCGGGCTTTCATTACATACATGTTACGTTTCACCTGAACCGAAAGCTCGACTACTGGCAACGTTAAAAAAAAGGACAAAACCCCGATTTTTGCGTATTTTTGTCCCCAAATTTTTTACAAATGTTAAGAGTTGCTAGGGGCAACGAGTACAACAAAGAAACCAAATACGGCACTAAACACGACTAAACATGCCCAGAGTTTGGAACACCACCTAGTTTAAACTGCAAATAGCAGTTTAAGCGGTTACAAGAACCCGGGACTAAATAGTCAACGTCGAGCACATGCAAAAATGAGCTAAATAAATTAATTGTGGAGTACTACCTTAAAACCTAGAACCGAAGTCGGACCGGAATGGAACTAAATTTCCGGATTTTACTAGCAAATACAGTCAAAATGAAATAGTTTTTCTTTATTTTTTCTTGGGCTGACATTCAAGCATTTTAGCACTGATTCCTCTGCAATGAATGTAATGAAAGTCTTGTTATAGAAACATGAGGCTCTATGTAAACCTATAAATGCTTGTTTGTTTGTTAAAAAGAATGTGTGCTGTTTTTGATTGTTATTAGCTTCATTTGTATGCCCTTTTGAAAGATGACGTCAACGCATGAATGTGCCCTTTTTGAAAATTCATCCCTGCCCTTTT
Source organism: Arcuatula senhousia (assembly GCA_963971305.1). NCBI lineage: Eukaryota > Metazoa > Mollusca > Bivalvia > Mytilida > Mytilidae > Arcuatula > Arcuatula senhousia. The sequence goes on along the minus strand of CAXARO010000283.1, from coordinate 13,825 downwards.
CAAATCCTGGCTGGAACACTGTTATAACGTGGATGAAAAAGGCCTCACAATCAACCATAAGTCACCTAATATTGTTGCCAGCAGTAATAGTGATGCTCAAGAAGTTACCAGTGGAAAGGGACAGACAATTACCATACTAGGCTGTGGTAATGCAGTTGGTTATGCTTTGCCACCTTACATTATTTTTCCTGGAAAACGCATGATCGATGGTCTAATGGAAGGTTCATCACCAGGTGCAGTAGGAAAGGTATCAGAGTCTGGTTGGTCGAACTCAACTTTATTCCTAGATTGGATGAGTAACCATTTTGCTCAGTACGTTCCACATGGTCAAACAGTAATGCTTTTATTAGATGGACACAAATCCCATGTGACTATTTCTGTTATAGAATGGGCCAAGGCACACAACATAGTGTTACAATTGCTTCCTGCTCATACCAGTCATCTGCTACAGCCGCTTGATGTGGGATGTTTTTGGCCCTTACAGAAAATTTATGATAACTTGTGTCATAAACTTATTAGGTTGAAAGAGTGCATCATGACTCGGTATAATGTATGCGAGTTGGCATGCAGGGCCTATACAACATCATTATGTGCTAATAATCTTCAGGCTTCTTTCAGAAAATCTGGTATTTTTCCATTCAATATGACAATTATTGACACTTTGCCATTGAAACCTTCTGAAGTATTTCATAGTGACAATACTGATCATGACAACTTTGTGTTAGATGCCAGGGGTTGACACCTGGCAAGTAAATGTATGTGGAGTTTCCAGAGGACTAGTAAAATATAAAAGTTTATAGTCCTCGACATTGTTTTAGTAGTCCCTGCTTATACAATTTGTACCAGAATGAAACTATTCTTGTAGCCAAAGGACTAGTAAAATTCAGAATCTGGTAGTCCTTCTGAATTTTCACTAGCCTCGGACTAGAGGTGAGTGAGTGAGTTGGTGTTTTACGCCCGTGCAACGCTATATAGGTTATTTACAGGCGATCGGACTAGAGGACTTGTGGAGACAGAGTGGATGCATGTGGTGATGGTGATATTGCATGGGATGAGAGTGAGAGTCTTCTTGTAGTAGAGTATGTAGCTGAGAGAGTTGTGCAAGAGGAAGACACCAGGGTGAGTGAAAAAGGTGATGCAGTGGGCCATGAAGAGGTTGAGAAAGATTTTTTTTGAGAAGAAGATGGAAGCTGTAAAGCGTGTGAAGGGAGAGAGAAAGACAAAGAAAAGGAATGTTCTGAGTGGAATTGTAAGTGGTAAGACAGTGACAGAGGATGAGGTTTTAGAGAAGGTTAGGGAGCACAAGAGTAAGCATCCAGGTAAGGAAGGTTGTACTGAGAGGAAAGTTGATGGAATGAAAGACAAGAAGGGTAAGAGGAAAGGCTCAGATGTAGAGAAAAGCAGTGCCAGTGTGAAGAGGAAAGGGTGAAAGACAGAGAGAGGGAACTCTAAGAAGACCATGTCACAGAAAGCTGGGTGTAGTTATGTGTATGTCAGCAACGAGTCAGAAAGCGAGAGTGAGAATGAGATTGAAGTTAAGGATAAATGTTGTGTTTGTAAGTTGTTTACCCCAGAGGAAGCAAGAAAGAGTGTGAGTTTAGTGTTTACAAAGTGGGCACAGTGTGAATGTGGACATTGGGTGCATTTAGGATACTGTAAGAAAGTAAGGGTATGCAGAAGGGGTGATATCTTTAAGTGTGTACACTGTGAGTGATTGTATTGTATGTTTAATATCTGTCATCATACCAATGATAAATAAATTCTAAAAATTTCCATGTATTTGAGCATTCTTACAGCAAAATTCTAATTAGCTCATAATTGACCTACCTGTGGTAAATTGACATTTCATGCTATCTGAAGGGTTTATTCCTAATTGTCCCACATTTTAAAAATATGCTATTCCTAATTGTCCCACAATATGAGTTCTGATTGTCCCACATTTTTGTTCTAGGTAAATAATTCTTAGATAAACAAAAACAATGTTTTTATAGTCATTAAAACATAATTGATGTTAAAAAAATAGAAAAAAAATGTTGCAAGACTCAAAATGAAAAAAAAACGAAATTGTGTAAATATTTCAAAAAAATAAATTTCAAAATTCATATAAGTAATATAAGTAGTAGTATTAGTTAACTTTAAATGCGACCAATTTATTAATTAAAGTATCCCAAGCTGATGAATAACTCTACATAGAATATTCAGCCATTAAGCCAATTATAAGCAAAGCTTAATTGTGATATGTCTTTGATCAGAAAAAAGTGAGCTAAGTTCAATAACAAATAGCCAAGCCGTTAAATTTATTGAGCAGGGGATGCTGACAGAACAGTGCTAACTTGCTCTATAAATGCTGTTGGAGTTTTAGTTTGAGACATAACCGTTTGAGATGGCTAATGCACAGTTGCAAGTTAGCAATACTGGGTCGAAGCTAACAGGCAACTCTGGAACCACCACCAGACCGAGGGACCAAGAATCACCAACCACCTAGAAGGATGGCACAACAGTTTGAAGAAGATCGTCAAAGTTCCACACCCTAACCTATATGTACTTCTGTCCTATCTACAAGAACTTCAAGCCGCCAACGAGGTCACACTGATTCAGTAAAACGCAGGAGGACTTAAGCCAACCAAGAAAAGAAGATACACCACACTCAACACAAGACTCCAGCAACTAAAGGCACAGTTACAGAGACGAGAACTACACATCATCCAGTATGCTGATACCGCTGCCTACCTACTTCACTTACAGGACTAGTGTCATTTATGAGAAAAAAGACTTTTAGTGCTCTTTCATATACATGTATTTATAATCTGATGTCGGTTATGTGTCTGTTTAATTGTTATATAAATAAATAAATATTATAATTAAAACCTTTTGTTTATTTATGCTTATGCAATAAAAACTACAAAAATCAAATAAAGACGAATCACATATCATACCGTCTCGACAGAATTGCTCTACCAAATGTATTGAAAAGCCAAACATGCACTATTTGAATATGAAGAAACTTTTATAAAATACGTCATGAATTCATCAGAGGTGCTCTAACCAAAGTATTGAAATGCCAATCACTAAATGAAAATGAAATGTATTTAGCATTCTGAACTACATGTAGAATTCTAAATTATGTCTAGAATCAACCTATATGGAGACTCATCAGAGGTATTCTTCCAAAAATATTGAAAAATTCAAACACTATAGAAATAAATATTTTATGAAGACTAGACTAGGACAAACTAAAGTTTATTATTACAACAATATGCTTAAAACAACATTTTATAAAAACATTTCCTAATTGTCCAACATTTGAAATTCCTAATTGTCCACCACTTCTATTCCTAATTGCCCCACACTTTTCCTACCTTTTTTACCTGTATTTTTCAAAAGTGGGACAATTAGGAAGACACCATCTGAAGACCTTTAAATTAATTCATGGTTTTATGCATCTCATCATAACACAAATCAAAAAAAAAAAAAAAATTTCGTGAAATTCTGTGATATCTTAGTATTTAATCAGTACACTTGTAATTCAATTTGCTTGGCCTATTAATCAGAAACAGACCTGTCAAGTGTCACGCAACTCGCGTGAGACTCACGCATCAAATCAGTAATTTGGCGGCAAATTTCTTTGATCTTTTAATTTTTTCCTTTGATCTTTAAATTTTTCTTCAAATCTCACGCATACAGCTCATAAAAACTTGACAGGCCTGCAGAAAACAAGACAAAGGTCATGTGACCGATCATACATGTATGGCACACAGCAATTCCGCCATTTTGATTTTCAAGGTTAGTTCAGTAGGTCAAACTGTAAGATTTTATATATTGTCCCTCATTTTAATATGTCCTTCAGACAATTTAAAATGGTATATACTGTCCATGGACATAATATTGTTATGAAATAATGTCCTGGACACTTTAAACCTATATAAAAAGCTTCGCCGAGCGCAGCATGATACGACCGCAACATATTGAACACTGTACGTTTTAGGCCCAATATGGATAGTCAATTGCTCTGGACACATGCAGCCCATGGTGGACTGACTGACAAAGTTTTTTGACACATGCAGCCTTTGGTGGACTATCCATCCACATTTCACAAGATATCAACTTTCATTCAAAAGCAAACTTAAATAAATTACAGTTATAAAACCCCTTTTGGCCCAAAACTAATGGTATCTTCTACCTTTCACTTTTGCTCCTTTTGGCCCCTAACAGCAATTAGGGGGAGGGAAGTGTTGCAAAATAAACATTCAATTTTGTTAATTCACTACAAGTATTTATTTGCAAAAAAAAAATTGAAACCAGACAATAAATAAAAAAGTTTCAATAATGACCCCTTTGGCCCCTATTTCCAAAATGGGGTAGGGGGATAAAGCAATGATTAATCCTTCATTTTCTATCCACCACTAGACAAGACTTAACTTGCAAAAAAAAAAAAAAATCAAAATTGGACCAAAAATCAAATAATAAAATTTCTACAAGTTTTGTCAATGCACCCATTTTAGCCCCTTTTGGTCCTTTTTTTTCTACAACGGTAGGGGCCACAAACCCCAATAACATTACCAACCTTCCTTCAGTGGATAAAACCTTCATATTAAAACTTTACAACAATTGTCTGGTCCACCTCAGCTTAATTTATTTACATGGACAAACTTTAAATAAAAATGGCGATTTTTGCCCCTTTGACCCCTAATTTCTCAAAAATGGTTAGAGATATTACAAATCTGACTGAAAAACGCAGGCAGGGATTTTCACAAGGATTCTAATGGAAAAAAGATTTTCAAAATCGGACCACAAATAAAAAAGTTGAATTTTTGGGTGTGGCCCCTTTTTGACCCCCTGTAGCAATGTAACGGTGGAATATATATCAAAACCAATGACACATTTAGTTGACAGAATTTAATGAGGAATTAAATAAAAAAAAGAATGATCAAAATCAGATAAAAAATAAACATTCTACAGAAGTTTTGTCACAACAACCATTCTAGCCCCTTTTGGCCCTTTTTTCTAAAACCGTAGGGGCCAGAAACCCCAAATGCAATACCAACCTTCCTTTAGTGAATAGAAACATCATATCAAAATTTCATAACAATCGGTCAATATTTACTCAAGTTATCGCACGGAAACCAAATGTCCCCAGACGACGCAGACACAGACGACATCGCCATAACATTATACGACCACAAATTTTTTGCGGTCGTATAAAAATTGTGTCCATATGATAGCTATGAAATATTGTCCTTCATATCAAATGCAGGAATAGACAAACAATTTCTCTATTTATACCTGAATACTTACTCAGCAATACAATAATTCATTGTTTTATGATAATATTATGACATATCAAAATGGGGAACCTTATTTAATCTAAAACCTTAATCTATGAAAAAATGTCCATGTCTATGAAAAAATGTCCATCATAATGTGGGAATAGTCATTTTACTGAGATTTGTTTTTTCCAAATATGGGGTTTTATTTCTATAAATAACTGTAATCAAAATGTGATCATTGCATAAAAGGTATTTTCTAACACTTATTAAGTTTTCATAAATTTTCACCTAATGATAAAGTATTCAATTACATGTATGCTGTTGCAGGGATTGGGAAGGCAGGAGGCTATAAACTATTGGCACAATAAGAATGAAAATGGCCCCTCTCATCTCAATAATTTGTAATGGCCCCTTGAAATTTTGAAATTTCCATGAAAAAAGTGGTGAATGGCATTTTGCTTAAAATTCCTTCCCAATCCCTGCTGTTGTTTCTTGATACTTTTTCTGGCATATTTTTTTCATTTTGATGTGAACAATAATAGCTAGCTAGCTGTTTCGAATGTATAGTATTGAGCCTTTTAACGAAATTTAGTTATACAATCACTAATTATTACATGAATGTTTAAGAAAGAATACTGTAATATTGTATGATGTCCACTAGGGCTGTCATTCTTAATACATGTAGGACAATTCTAAATGGCATAAGAAGATAAAAAGTGTCCTACTAATGGACACTTTTTAATAGCAGGGGACACTTGAAAATAGCAACTTTTCTGGAAAATACTGTCCTCCTGGACACTTTATCACAGGACACTTTTTTGCCTTACAAAACAGGTTAGGTACAAGTGCAAAACGAGCTAGGTACACTGCCGTAGCAAGCGGTACGGCCGGTACGGTTCGGACCGTACCACTTTATATCGCCGGTACGGTAAACCGCACCAGTTTTTTTGGAAAATAAAAATTAAAAATGATAGAATTTTATTAATATACTCTTTAATTTTTTTAAACTTTCAACATACATCTTATTTTTAAATAATTTTTTTATAAAACAGCAATTATAGCGTATGGAAAATCCCTTATTTATAAACACTTAAACGCGTTGTCATGGTTGTCGATCCTTACCGGGATTCAGAGCCTGGCACATTCCTGTATTGTTTTATCTTTTAATAATTATGAATATCAAAGACTCTGGTTAATCAGGTTATTTAATTGATTCGTAAAATAACTGAATGCTGTGTAGTTATCACGAATGAACTTAAATCTGCTACATGTATAGAAAACGACATTAATGCCGCATGCTAATTATTTACTAAAAACAATTGCAGTCCATAAAGCTTTCCTATCATGATAAGGTCCACAACGATAAACGTTAGAACTTGATAATAATAAAAATCCTACTGGAACAGACTAGTTGTCTCAAGTACTGATCCCTGACGAAACTAAAACCTCATGTATAGCTAGAAAGATTAGAATAAATGGAAATTGCCTGTACAACGCTGTACCCATTGACATATGAGGTAAGGCGCGGATCCAAGGAAACTGGCAAAAATTATGTTTTTTGCCCAAAAATTATGTAAAAAACACAACAACAAAATTCGCGCCTCGCTCTGCTCGGCGAAAACCAACCACATTTTAAATTTTTACGACCCGCTAAAAAAAAAGAACAAGATTATAACAAACATACAGCAATACAATACAGAAAAACAGTCGGGATCATTTTGGGCACAAAAATTTGCATTAATTATACGTATATGCTTTTCCAGGACACAAAAATTACACAGGGTTATGTTGCTCCTTTGTTGCTGTCTTCACTCAAGAACAACTTTTACGGAAGACATCATGCACTTATAGACAAATATGGGATTTCGATCTCTCAGATGAGTGCAGATGTTGGTTTGTCATAGGGTCTTGTTTTGTCTTCCTTTACCAGATTTGACACACTGAATTGACTGTTGGTAACGCGACGGGTGTGCTATAGCAAGCAGGAACTGCTTACTCTTCCTGAGCACCTGAGTTCACTCTCGTTTCGACTGGGGTTCGCGTTGTTGATTGATATTCAGTGATTTTTGTGTTTCCATGTTTTACATGTTGTTTGGTTTTTGTCCCGTTCTTGTTGGTGTTTGCTGTTTTTGTCTCTGCCTTTTCGGACTTTTGATATTCGGATACTCCATTAGTACCTCTGCTTCTTTAAAAAATTATCATGTAGTGCTCAGGGTTAAAAAATAAAATATAGACAGGGTGCAACTATTTATTTTGCACAGTAAAAAAAACGCAGGAGTTTACTGAAGAAATAAATAGTGATGACGGAAACAGCACCAAAAAAATGGGTCATTGCTCACCAATTTCAAATAATAAAACATGAAGGGTACGGAATGGTCGAAACAATTGGAACGGTCTGATAGCATGAAAAGTTTGTCAGTTGAGACTTTTGGCGGACGTTTTCGAAACCAACACTCCTAGGAAGTTTTACTTACATGTAAAGATAAAATCGCGTTTTGAAGAGGGGTGAAACCAAGGTAACGAGTTTTACTTTTAGATGTGGTCTGTCCCAATCTGTCTATCCGTCCCTCACGCAGAATTTAACTTTCTTGTATACATAAATAAATGCATTATATTTGATACATGCATAAGCTGGAACATTATATTCTAGTGGTTGGGCCCAAAAATCTAGTTTAACCCCGCCACATTTTATATGTGTTTGTCCTAAGGCCTAAGGGAGCAACCATTTGATTTTTATGGGGGGGGGGGGGCTATGGTGAAATTTGAAATAAAAAGGCAGGATGGCAAAAATCCAGAAATAAAAAGGCAGGACAGGGCTTTGAATGAAAAAAAAAGGCAGGATGGTATCTTTTGTTGAAAAATTTATAGTAGCTTTAAAAATAAAAAAAAATTGAGCGCGCAAGCGCGAAAAAAAACCCAGGCTCTGCTTTTTCCGAAAATAAAAAGGCCGGACGAAGAAAATTTCCATAGCCCCCCCCATAAAAATCAAATGGTTGCTCCCTAAGCCAGGAATCTTTTGTCTCTGTAATCTTTGTGTTCATTGTTCTATAGCCAGAAATGGTCTTTCGTTGATAATTTATGGATTGGTATTGAATCTTGTGTATTGTTTTTGTTTTGTTTTGGGCCAATGAAAGACGGAAAGCAGCGACCTCTGGTCATGCCAAAGACTGCTGGCTGTTTTCAATTTTGATTTTTTATGAATTGTCGTTTCTTAATGTAGTTTGTGTCGCGTACACTTATTCCACATCTCATTATCGTCTATATGTTTGGAGTGGACAAAGGTACTATGTTGTTTTTATTAACTTTTATTTATCTTTTTCTACACTTTTTGTTCTTTCGGCCAAAACCGAAGCTAAACCTTAAAGATCAACCTTTAAATTAATCACTCGAAAAAAGTCGTTCATATTCTAAAAAAAACTATGCCGGTTTTCTTCTGGTCTGGTAAAAAAAATTGCATTTTAATTCAATCACTTTTAGTGCCAGGAAACGCACGGGATGCAGGATTTTGCACGATTTACCCTCAGAGCTTCTGGGGGCCTTGAGCGGCCCCCAGACCCCTCGCCGAAAAGACCACCCCGCTTTGCGGTGTGGAAGGGACACTTCGTGTCCCTATCTGTCCACTCACAAAACCGTACCACTAATTTTGGGGTTGCTACGCCTATGAGGTAGCTCGATCGAGCTAGGTAAGCTCGATCAAGCTTTAAATTGTTATCTCCCTTTGCTGTTTTTGACAAAAAGATCTATATCCAATTTAATTTGGGTCAGTGCAAGATGAAACTTTCTATTACTTTAAGTTAACATACCAGGACAAAGAAACATCAAAATATCAATGTTTTACCGTCGACTTTTCTAAAACCAAATTGTATTGAACTTAATGCAAAAATTCTAATTTTCTTAAAATTAATTTCAAAGGTATTAATGAACAAGAAAAGATATGGGTATAAACCCATATCCAAAGATACTCGGTTAAACATATGTTCATTTGTGTTTGATTTAAAAGCAAAGAATTACCAGACAGAAATGGCCGGATTTCGTTAAACAGGATGTAGATGAGCGACAGATCTTAAATCAAATCACATGGTATAAGACTCCATCCTGATGCTGTACACTAAATATCAAGTGGCTGGGATCAGCAGTTTCTGAGAAACCTGTTACGACCAGGGGCGGATCCAGAAATTTTCGAAGGGGGGGGGGGGTTCCCACATACTGGTTCCGACCGCCGGAACCCCCCCCTTCTAGATCCGACACTGCACCCGACATTTACCATGAATTACCGTACAAAATACTAAATATTAATTAGCATTTTGAAGTCAGTGTTCTCTATAAAGGATTATCAGTTCCTGCTTTTTTATAACATTATTATATCTTTTAAATATTAAACATTAGTATACATGTGTTTGTTTGTTTTAAAGTAGTTATATGTGCCGAATATTTTACCCGTACGGGTCCTGGGAGGCGATTAGGCCCACAGCAACGCTAAGCTTGCCGGAAAAAGTGCACCGAGCAGCGCTCAAAGCCCTGATATCAGGTCAGGCAGCTTTACCCACAAATCGACTGGGATGTGCGCCCTACATGTAGGTGGTTGAATGGGGGCAGCAATGTCATAATGAATGCCGTGGTCGTCAGGCTATAATACGGAAAACCTGACGCAAACTATTTTGGTGCACTCTGTTGGGAAAATTGTCACGTTCCTTGCACGTTAAACAACCTTGAAACAGGTGTCCGTGAGAGCGTATATAGGACCCGTAGGATCCCCCTGTAGTAGGCAAAATTGCGAGTCCCTTCCCATCACTCCTTTTTTCTAGTGATACAAAACTCTCCTTGCCCATTGGCCTTTTGTCTCTACTTCCTCCACTTCATCATCATTTCATGTTTATTGTATCGCCCCTTACATGTTAATCTCCCGGATATGTATATAGAGAAAAGCAATAACTATAGCTAACCAAATTACGAATATATTTTGTGTAAAGACTTAGTACTACAAACGGTCGAATATATTTTTAGGTGACATTATGACATTTTTTGATAGACGAGTTGTTTATGAAGCAAAGAAGTACCAGTGGGTCGTTCGAAAATCGGAAAATTTATTATATAAAATGACACGACAAAATCACGATTCAGTAGACGTAAAAAGACAAGAAAAAAAGTAAACACCTTTAAGTCAGGGTACCAGTTCTTGCTTTAATATGTGTTTTTTTTAGTTTTTTAACATTCATTTATGTGCCGAATATAATGTCGCTTTAAATTCTTAACAACACACGGTCGGATATATAGTTTAATGGGATTTTGAATGAAGTTCAAGCATGTTAAAGAGTTTTTGTTACTTTGGAGGCTTTCTCAAAAATAAATGTCACAAATTAATAAATAAAACTTAACAGTTGCACTGAATATTATACAAGTAAAAACTTCCAAATGTTCGAATTAAAAACATAGCATTGACCAATAACAAATTAAGCCGTCAGGGACAGACCATTTAACTTGAAAAGGGGGGGCTTGATTTTTCGTTTTGGCATGATAAAAATTTATATTTATCGAAGGTGATGCGACTGAATATTGTTTCATTAAGGGACCGACCATTTAACTTGAAAGGGGCCGGGGGCTTGGTTTTTCCAAAAAAATAAAAAAAATTCTGTGAAAATTATTTTTGATGAAACAAATATTTTGGCAGCTGAGGGTAAAAAAAAAAATTCTGAAGAAGGATTTCTGCTTTAAAAAATAATGCTGATAATGAAAAAAGATATTCTGTTGCGACGCCTTTGAAAAATAAGTATTTTGTCCGCGCTCTGTGAAAAAAAAAATCTGATAAAAAAAACAAGCCCCCCTTAATTAAGTTACATGGTCCGTCTCTAATAGCATTATTTTATATGGCAAAAATCCTTCTTCAGAATATTTTTACCTACCCTCTGCTTCAAAAATATTTTTTTTCATACAAAATAATGAAGGAAAAAAAAAAAACAAGTATTGTTAAATGGTCAGTCCCTAATCTGTCCACCTATTTTAATTCTGACCAATTCTGAATGTACAAACTACATTCTAATAATCATCCAGAAAACTGAAAAAAAAACTCGCCGCATTCACACAAGTGCAAATCAATCAACGATCAATGAAATGTTTTATAATTGTCTCGTATGTGTGCACACCAAATGTATTTATAGATCAATATCAATTGAGGAAGATGTATATACACAGTTATTTATAGATTGATGAATATTAACTGTTTATTTCTAACACATTTGTTTACGTCTTGAATCTCGTATGCTGCATGTATGTACAATCTTTGATTTGATTAGGTAATGAATTTAGTACATACACTCCAGCTAACACGGATTAATCAAAGCCGTGATGTCGTGAAGGCGACCATTAACTCATAATGGACTGTCCTTGACGGCCATCGATAAAATCATCGTGGATTGTAAAACGATGTCCGCGAAGAAATCCACGTTGAAAATGGATATGCGATATATTAATGCAGAAACAAATGTTCGTTTGATAGACACTTGGGTTTTTTCTAATTAAAAGTATTTTTAGATGTTTAAATAGGTTGCTTTCATATATACTGATTTACTTGTAAAAAAACATTTGTACAGCTAAGTTATGTTGTTACTTTTAATGGAAGTATTTGTTTAAAAATGGTCAATGATTTTAAAAAGTTTTCATTCCCCATTAAGAGCCTCAGTTGTTTTATCTGGAACCACATTCCTTTGTAATTGTCACCTGTCAATCATTCCTTAAGATATTTAAAGATGAAAGGTGACTGACCGGTGAGATAAAAATATTCTCACGCACCTGGAGTTGAAGTTATTGTTGCAGACGATGACAGGTAAATCAATTGAAGGATGCTCCAATCAAAGATTTCCCTGATTAGAATTTAGACACACCCACAACAGCTCGAATGGAAAATTCCACTGGCACTATTATTTACTTCGTAGAATAAACAAACAAATTTAGCAGATGTGAATTATACCTGGCCACGCCATGGCCTACCCTACGGGAGACCACCTTACAAATTACGTAATCCAGATAATAATTAGCATGTGGGTCTGAAGTATTATACACAGGAAACGGTAGGTAAACCCCTGTTGTGCACTGCTGTTGGTCCGAGCATCAAAGTGTCATGAAGGTCAAATTTACATTTTAACTATCAATTCAAATAATCGTACTTCTTAAAAGGCTGATTAGGAACTGAAGTTAAATTTGGTGCAAGTCCCAGACTTTGGGTCCTGTCTTGTTCCATTTCAAATCAGTTTGAAATGAATTTTCCTTTCATAAAAGATTATTAGATAAAAATTTCTTAAGTTTTCATCATAATTAAAGATTGTCCATATTCTCATTTCAGCCCAGATTGCTGTCATTGTTAAAAGAATGAAAATGCCGTGCTGAAGTTAATTTCGGCTCCTGTCTTTTTCGATTTTTAATCAGTTGGAAATAATTTTTTCTTTCATATAAGTTTATTACATAAATCTTTTTAAAACTTTCTTGAAATCTTAATCATAAAGACCTCATTTCAGCCAAGATCGTTGTCATTTTTAAAAGAATGAAAATGCGCTGCAGTTCACTTTGTCGCAAGTCTTTCACTTCCGTCTTTTAAAAATTGAAAAATTATAAAGAATTGTCCTATTTATAAGATAACAAAAAATAATTGCTGCAATAATTTCACTTGTATTAAATTTCGTTACAAAAGCGTAAGTTACTAGTCTAAAACAATTTTGATTCATCAAACGTATCGCGTAAAATATTACATCTGCATTTTCCGATAGGTGATTATAATAATTAAGAAAAAATTACAAATTTCACGTAAAATGGTATTTTTGTTTCTCCGTTTTGTGATTCACACGTATATATGAATAAGTCAAAGTGGAAAGTTATACTCATAAACTTCAAGAGTAAATCTTGCTCGCATTACACAGGACCGACAGACTTGCTGAAACTGCAAGACGCTTGCTCTAAAAGAAAGACAAATTTCGTCTAGGTCTTTATATGACTTATTTCTTTTTCTTTTCCAGTTACAGTTGTAAAATCTTTTAATTTCAAAACGTAAAAACTTATTTAATACATCACCGATTTCAATAATTGATTTTTGAAATAAAACTACATGGAAGTCCGAACTGCCGACGGTTCTTTCTTGATCCTAAATCTTGATCAGTCTCTTTTTCTCTCTCTTTTATTTTAAATCTAATTCTTATATAAAATATGCTTCAAATTGAATACAACATAGCCTTTCAAATTACGTTTTTAGATGTATACTATTAACTGACGGCAATGAAGATTTTTCAATTTGTGGATCGTGTCTTTCTGGCATATTCCATATTCTTTCGTTTTTAAATTCTATAACATCGATGATGACCGCTTTTACGGGTCAAAAAATAAAAAAGTCTAAGTTTAAAATTCATATTATATACACATTACGAATTTTTATGTCAATCATTGCTTGACCCATTTTACGTGTCTTTCTCAATAATTATATAACTTATAGCACAATCATAATTATTAAAAACTTTTCAAATTTACATCTATTGAAATTTTTTAATCAGTTGAATAAAGCTGACAGGTAACAGTAA
>CAXARO010000282.1:0-31568 GCA_963971305.1 Arcuatula senhousia | reverse complement strand
GGTTCCATCAGGGGAGATAAGCCATATGTTGTTGAATTTTTGACCGGCAACAAAGGAAAATCCATCAGGGAAAGATGATACACCAAGTGGAAATTTTAAGTTTTCATGTTTAAATGACCATTGATTTTGTCCTTCGTTGTCATAGGATATAACTTCACTGTCGTCATAACAAGTACAGAATATAGCATTATCTGTAACAGATAAATAGTAAATCCCCTTTAATTCTGTTAGTTCAGAGACAACTTTTCCAGACTTTTTTGATAGTGAACAGATAATCTTACGTTTATTAGGATCAGTTCCATACACCTTGTCTTTATAGATTGATATGCCAAAGCAACCGATGTCTCTTGTATTCCACTTGTTTTTAGAGAGATTAACAACGTACGAGGATGCTGCACTATTACATCCTACCACTACAGTGTTTGTTACTGGATCAAAATCAAGATCGCTTGGTTCTTTATCAAATGTTGCAATTGACATAAAGTCGCGTCCGTCACCCTTACACGTATAGAGTTGTTTACTACCATAACTAAGCAACAATAGGTCACCAGAAGGCTTAATAACACATCCGACTAATAAACCTTTGATTTTAGATTTGAGGTTGACTTTATATTTAAGCCTGAATTTGAATTCATGAATACTCTTTGACTTGTTTACCAGCAATTGAGCTTGTTTTGCCTTTACTACAACTAATCTTTCATTGAATGGGATATCTTCTACAACTAGTTCACCGATTGTCTTCGTTGCTTGCAGTAAAGTATTAATACTAGAAAAATCAATACGAATACTTCGTCTTGACAATGATTTACTGTCTATGAGAGTTGTTAGGAAGGTTTCTTCGTCTTTAAGTTTCTTTTCAATGACGTTAAGACCAAAGTATGTTTGAATGTTCGTCGAAAAAGCATGCAGATCTTTCAAATCTTTAGACAGCTGAGACGTGATTTGTTGTTTTGATTTGAGTTCTGAGGTCAGTTTTGTCATCTTAGCTTTTGATTTGCTCTGCTTAGTTTGAATTTGGTCGACCAGGTCTTTTTCAAGTTGGTCAAAGTGGGCATTTACCTGTTTTCGAGTCTCCCGTAACTTTGTCAAACAAAAGTTTGTTTGGTCATCTAGTTGTTTGATACTTTTGGATGAATACGATAAGATTTGTTCGATATCCTTACATATTGCAGATAAGGAAGATTCCATCATTCCAAACTTTGCTGAAGATTTTATACCTTTAACAGCGTCGGCAAATTTAATAACATCATCATCTGAACAGACAGTGTGATATTTCTTCAGGCAAGAAGAACAGCATGGCGTTTCGTGCTTTTTACAGTACAGTTCCAGCTGCATATCATGCTCCTTACACATGGTATTGGATACTAAAAGTTCCTTTGGAATTTTAAAATAGTTTGACATACCAATAACTTCGTGATTTTTAGAAGTCATAGAAACGTTATGGTATTTGGTACACCTCTTGCACAGGAATTGGTTGCACTCAGGACACCATGACTCAGCAGGTTCGTTTTCATGAAGTTGTAGACAAAGTCCACAAAACTTTATCCCCTCTGCTGACATCTTTCTGTCAAAATATAATATGATAATGGCTCTGCCCTAAAAGCTCGCGAAGATACAAAATCAATATAATAGGTGCAACCAAAACTAGGTTTAACCTTAATTGGATCTGGAAACAATGTCAAAATACCCTCGGCTGGATCAATAGCTAAGAGGGTCCACTTTTGGATAAAAATTTAATAATTTATTTGAAAAAAAATGTATGATCTGTAAAAACGCCAAAATATGGTTTGCGGCCGGGACAACATCATCCATAACTTAATCGATCCTTCAGTCACATCATATCATTCGACAAGCAGACGACATCAAAATGTCACCGCTCTTCTGCCAGGTTTTGTTATATTTTTTGTATACCCGTATCTATAATTGCCAAGTACTGTCTGCAAAAAATTGATTTAGAAACCTGGTGGAAAATGACGACGTATCCAAATGATCATTTAACTTTGTCAGTTTGAGGGACCACATACATAGGATAAGGATGGATTAGGATTTTATTTTCAGACCAGGTAGGACCAAATTATCATACATATGTAGAAAAACAGTTGCTGATCACTTTATTTTAATGAATCTGTGTTATGAAAAGTTCCGAAAATTGATTGACAGAACTCCCATCATTTTTCTGCGCATGGCTATGCACTATGGGTAAAAGGTCACAAATTCTCGCGAGAGAAAGCCATATTTCTGTAAAAACAAAACAACTAGTGTTCGTTCGTTAGATAGTTATTATTTATTGAGAAAGTTATTGTCATTACAACAAGAAAAGGTTTTGTTTTGTTACCGTTTGTAAATAAATAAGCGAAAATAAAGAATCTCGCTAACGCGAGACCCGGTATTTTCGTAAATTCCCAATGCATTCCGAGTAGCGAGACAGAATTTATTTTCAACCATCGTATTTTGAGTCTCGTGCAATTTGGCAGACTCTGTACAATAGTGAGCTTCGCTTCGCTCGCATATAATGAGACATGTTCCTTATATTACACAGTCACATAATAAACATAGCAAATTATATATCAACATATTTTTCAGTAAAAACAGCGAATTTATACAGCAATCAAACTGAGATAAAAAAAATCGAGAACAATTACTATGTTTTGGGAAACTCGATAATCTTAAGAGCCAATCTGCGAGAAAACCATGCAATTTTGTTCCAAACCAATATTTTCATATCAACTTAAGGGGGAACTTGCAGGTGATCACATGACCAGCCAAAAATTAATTTAAACTTTCCATTTAATTTAATACTAAAAGGTGTTCAAGATTTTGAAATTCCATTTAAAAAATATCATAATGATATATTCTTAACTTTGTTTTGATATTAACAGTTAAAACTATTTTTTTCTTTATTTTGTTAGTTTCATTTTATGAAATATTCTTCAAACCCAATGGATTCTCATATTTCTGCATTTTGACAAAGGGAGATAATTTATGTCTAAATTTGCCAATTT
This sequence comes from Arcuatula senhousia, assembly GCA_963971305.1. NCBI lineage: Eukaryota > Metazoa > Mollusca > Bivalvia > Mytilida > Mytilidae > Arcuatula > Arcuatula senhousia. The sequence goes on along the minus strand of CAXARO010000282.1, from coordinate 28,566 downwards.
TGTCCACTTTTTGACATATTTTTGTATTTATCTGAAAAACGAACTCAGAAGCACCCCTTTTTCTTCACACCATTTTAAAGCAATATAACAGCTCGATATAATATCAAAAAATTACAAAATTCTATTGATCAGATTTTTCAAAAATCAGAATTTTCCTTTAAAATTATGTACTTTCTTTAACATTTCAATGTAAAAAAGCCAATGTTCAGAACCAGTTATCTCAAAAACTAACTCAGAAGCATGCCTTTTTCAAGGTTGATTTTCAAAGTGTATCTCTTGATGTGTCTATTTGCAAATTTTAAAGAAAATCTATTGACAGGAAATTTTTGGTGTTTGGTGCAAGTACCCCCTTAAGGGATGGTGTAAACTAGAAGACCTTCATGAAAGACTTATATTGGCAAAATATTAATTCCGGGAAATTCAAGATGACCGACCTACAGGGATCATCGATACTCCTTGGTTTCTTTTCAAAATCAGCTTGACTAATTACAAAACCTCAAGTATTACAAAGTTTCTTTTGGTCCATTTATCTTTAGAATATCAAAAGTTGAACAGTAAATATTCAAAGGGTAATACCTTTGCCTTCAAAATAGATGGAAATTTTGAAAATCTTGATAACCATTACCCATCATCCCTAGGGGGGTAACATTGGCAATTTTCCACATTGTAAAAAACATCAAAATGCTTCAATTTTAACATTGTTTTATGTTAAAGGTTCTTTCAAGCTGAAAGAAACCCAGGAATACTGATGAGCCCTGTAGGTCGGCCATTTTGAATTTCCCGGAAAAAATATTTTGCCAAAATAAGTCTTTCATGAAGGTCTTTTAGTTAAACCATCCTTTAAATTGATACGAAAATATTTGTTTTGGACAAAATTTAGGATGGTTTTCTGGCAAAATTGCTGTTAAAAATTCGTAACATCCTGGTTGTGAAAGTTCTTGGCAACCACAAATGTTGTTATATATAGCACAAAGGAGTTTCATTAATTTCTTTCATACTTGTGTAGAAGGAACTGTCATTAATAAAAAAAATATTTACAAATTTGTTTTGTTTTTATTGATGCATTTAATAATTTGTGTTTCATTTTATTTTCTGTGGATTTTAGTCGGAAAAAAACTTGTGATTGAACTTGCAATGTCACGGCATATTGTTAATAAAATATAAATTATTTTAATCTCCTTATCCTACTTTTTTAATTTATTTTTCTCAAGCGTGATTTTTGCTGTTATAACCACGGGGGGGGGGGGGGGGGGGGGTAACTTCCATTATAAAGGTAGGTACATATGTGCAGCCCAAAATGGTCTACTTTTTGGGGTGCTCAATATGTGAAACGGGTGGAAATTTCAGATGTTGTATATATGATACTTTCACAAATACCATATATCAATAGAGCATCCACGTTTTGCCTCCTTGTAACCCGAAATGTGCATGCATTTGATAACTTTTAATACCATTAAAACTTTGATTTTAATAGAATATCTATAACATATGTCAGGTATATTCTGTGTAATTTTAAAGGCATTAAAAACATATGAACGGGTGTCATTTGTAAGTAGGCGTATATATGAATGGGTTGGGTAAAAAATTTCTGGGCCGCACATCTGTACCCTAAAATACTTGGAGTTACCCCCTCCCCCAAGGTTATTACAGTAGTAAATGGCGATGGGAATGTTTTGCTAAAATGCTCGAATCACTATAGTCAAGGCAAATGATTACTCATTACATTTTTCATACGACTTCATCCATACTGCTTAGGGACCGGTTAGAGACCAAAATGAAGTTGATTAATAATGGGGACACGAAAGTAGTAAAATCAATATGTGTGATAGTGTTAGTGTTATTAGGTCAATCATAAAAGTGTCTCAAATCGAAAGTAAAATTCTAAATAATTAATGGAACTTCACTTACCTTTGACTTCAAATAATCTTCTTATCAAACATTTGTTTTCAATGGTTCCATTTTCGATATTGTTATATTATTGTCACTAGTCAGGAATTTAGTTAGTAGTACATTATGAAGGTGGAAATATGTGACGTTATTATTTAATACCATGTGATTTTCTTGTATATCCTTTAAAACTTGTCTAACGCGGCTAATTTTGAATAATTGAATTTCTATAATTAACTTTGAATACTATAGGACAATTATGTGTACGCACCAAAATCTATATAAACAATCAGCAATTAAAAAAAATCCATAATAGAAGACAGCTAGCAGCCTTAAAAAATGTTTTTTTTCAACGAAAGTTTCTACAAACAAATGACCCTTTTCCACTGTTGGAAACATGATGAAAGAAACTTGAGCTTCTGTCATCCCAACATGGCCAACTTGTTAACTAAAATATTTTTTGTTGTCTAATTACAAACTTTCCATGCTTTGGTCATCATTTTACTGTTTTATGCTTTGTCACATTTAAATTTAAAATATCAACCAATCGAAATTAGGTTTCATATGTCAAAAAATCTGTTATCTCAAGATTTGGCTTTACGTCGATCTTGCTTACATTTGTAAAAGTTTTGCATTCATATTACTTAGTCAGTCTACGCCTTATACGGTATGAAATCGTAGAAAAGCTTTGTGTTTTGTTAATATGAGAAAGGCAGACCTGTTTGAGGGACGTAAGTCGTAACTTGGACGTCACTTGGTAAAAAAAATATTGATTTTGCCTTACCAATGGAATTTGCATGTACTGTCTGCTTATTCTATAGTGACTAGTCAACTACTCACTGAGGTCTTCGTCTTGTGATCCACAACGTATCCATGATCCCGTCGGCTGCCGGTCTGAATGGCCAGTCACTCACAGTGGTAGTCTGTTTGTTTAAAACTCCATCCCAGTTTCATCGTGGTTCAATAATAATAAATAAAGAACACACTTTGTCTAGATAGGGTCATAAACTTGGCCAAATACCCATGCATGTAGTTGGAGTTGCCTTTCAGTGAATATTCTGTCGTCTGCCATTTTGTTTTGGTTACGTCAAAAAGTGGGTTACGTGAGCGTTTGACTAAGAACTTAAATAAAATTATTCAAAAAACTTTTATTGCATTTTTTTAGCCTGTGGAATAATATGTTTTATTTATAGAAAAAAAATATTAAAAAATGATTGGGTATTTTTAGAAATAAGAATGAAAAAGTTTTAAAATTTGATTACCAGTACTAATTTTAGAAGTCACATGACTTCATACAAAAACACTTGGGGATTTCTACCGGTAAAAAGGACTTACGTCCCTTATAAATTTTAACTGAGTAAAAACCAGACCATAAAGTGTTCATTGCATTTTGAAAGCACATTCTTTGCACATAATTAATCAAAATTGTAGATCGTAAACATGGAGTATACATAAAAGATACCTGGAAGAAGCAAAGGTATACCAAAGGGGTAATCAGTATCATAAAACCGTCAAGACAAAGACAAAACCGGCAGACAAAAAATCATCGCAACAAAACCAACCACATAACAACTAAAACACACACACATAACAACAAAACCTCTATCAGCAACGTGAACTCGAGTCGAAACGAGAGTGAACTCAGGTGGCCCGGAAGAGTAAGCAGTTCCTGCTTGCAATAGCACACCCGTCACGTTGCCAAAGATCGATTTAGTTTTGATCAAATCCGGAAAGGATGACACCAGTGGCCTGGCCTCGGCGCCACAAAACTTTTAAATAATACTTAAGTCTCATCTCATCTTTACTATGGAAATGAGAATATTCTCAGACTTAAATATTTTTTTTTAAAGTTTTGTAACAATCATTGTTTTACGTCGAACCACATTTGATAAAAAAAAACTGTTAAATAAAGGATTACATAGATGAAAAAATCATTTACCAGAGTATGAGGATGGCCGTGAAAAAGTATTATTTTATTACTTCTTGATCTTATTTGTAATTTTGTATTTATTCAATCAATCTCCTTATCTGTAGATCTGCAATTTGTTTGGGTATATTCAAAAAAGGATGGTTTCAGCTATAGTTACATGTAAGAAGATATTGTATGAGAAAGGTGTACGGACACTTAAGTTTCCTAGAAACATTTTACATTTATTGGATTCTATTCTTATTTGAAAATTACCTGAACTAACATTTGTTACTTCCGTTTAAATCTATGTAATTTGAAATGCTAAGGAGAACAGTGAACATCTGCCAAATAAGCCTATAACACAAGATTGAGAGTTCTTATTTCAAACTAATTTGGTATAAAGGTCCATATCTTACATAATCAGTATCACTTGTCAATATTTGTGTGTTACAGGGTTATACACCTATCTGTTAATCCTGAACGCTTATAGTTATTATGTGAAAAAATCTTTAAAAATATGTATTTTCAAATTCTTCATGTTCTTAGACATAGAACCTTTTTATTTTCTGTAAAAAAATGTGAAAATGATAGGTTCTCTTTCTTTAAGAATCTTGGTTAAAAATTTAAGATAATGACTCGCCAGCAACAAAGTTTCTGTCTGTTTATCCCGGATGCCTGCTTTTGATGAAATATCTTGCGTCTACTACTCATCAGAGCAACACAAATATTGTTTTGTGATTTGGGTCTTATCTTCATCGTTGATTTTTTTACACTAATTTCCCATAAGGACTACATACTTACTGCATAAAGTCGAGTGAGTGAGTGATTGAGTGAGTTGGTGTTTTATGCCCTCGCAATTCTTTATAGGTTTTATGAAGGCGATGAACATGATGTGATGATGAGAATGAAAATGGGTTGGGTGAAACCGAAGGGACAGTAAACTTTGAAGGCCACAGGAAAAGGGGAGATGTATGTAGGGCTGAAAATTTAGTTTATGTGGTGCACTACATGGCGATCCATAAAGGGATCTTTTACGTGCTTGAAGCGTGGCACCTTCCACACTTGTTGACTTCCTTTGGTCAGCGGTCAGGCTTTACCATTTATAGACCTGACAACCCTATTCAGTAACTTAGAGTATACACCTTAATCGCTATGAGGGCTTACCAATAATCCGATGTAAGAATCTAAAGACCATTAGTGACCTCTTACTACAAGCTAGCCTATTCTGCAGGCCGATTCGTCACCCGTGGGCCAACACGGGACTCATAAATTCGAAAACATGCTACATGTATTCCACTACAAATGAACATGTCACTGTCTCCTGATATTTGATATGTAGCAACTGGGTTTGTGTCACGGTATCTTATTATGTTAATTGTGGTGTGAAATTATTTTATAACAATAACTCATCTGGTTTCTGTTTATTCAACACTTGATTTTCACAGTTTTCTTTACTTTTACAAGCCTTTTGATATTTCGCAATTAGGTGTATCCAATAACTTTCTTTTCTAGGAAGCAAAGAGGTATTAATGGTCATTCAAATTTAAAAAGTCCGAAAGGGCAACGACAAAACCAGTAAACATGAACGAGAACACAACACATAGAAACACAAAAACAACTGAACACCAATCAAAAACGCGAGCTTAAGTCAACGAGAGTGAACTCAGGTGCTCCGGAGGAGTAATAAGTTCCTGCTTGGTATAGCCCACCCATCGAACATATTTGTCTATGAGCGCATGATAACAAAAATCGAAATATTATTGTATTACCGTCAGTTTTGAAGTCAAAAGAACTGAAAGAGGTTAAGTGATACATTTGGATAAACCCACATTGAATCGCTGTTTGTGTGGATTTAAAGTTATTTGGAAATCCAATACAAGGATGGGATGTCATCATTTTTACCACCAACAGAAAAGCCGAAGGAGGAAGTTATCGATTTATGATTGACAATTATTTAACAGTGTTGTTGCTGTGTATGTGGTGCCAATACTGGTACAACCGACACCTAAGTCAGCTAATAACAGTCAATGTAGTGTTTCTTGCACACAAAATGATGTTATTCGTTGCTTTGTCTGCAGGTACAACAACATATTTCACATGTAAGGCGGATATTGTTTTGGCAACGACAGCTTTGTGGAAAATGGATGTTGCCTTAGTTCTCATTGAGTTCTTCAAAGAATTGGTTCTTTTCAAAACCAATGACCTCCCAGCTTTAACTCATTCTGACAAAACGTCATTTTTTTCTTTGCCAATTTTCCGCCATAGTCTTCAACTGAAACCAAAATTGTTTTGAAACTATTGTTCCAGTTGCTCACAATATTTTGGTCTTTCATCCAAAATATTGCAAAAAGTATGTCTTTTTTTTCGATGTCAACGTCACCATGCTTCGATAACGTGGTCAGACTAACATTATTACTTCGAAACTGTCATGTTTGTATATTTTATATCTAGAGAGTTTTCGACAAATGAAATTTAATGTTACATATCATATACTATCTAAAAAGTTCTTGGTCTAGAAGTGAGGTCATTTGTTTGCCAGTTTGACATTTTTACCATCACTACTGCTTTGAATTTGAATCTTTCGTCTATTCTGTGACACGGTGTTGTGCATTTAAGATAATGCCAATATTCCTTACATGTAGTTAAATGTTTGAATTTTTTCTCGTCTCGTTTAAAACCATACACCTCTGATTATAAAGTTTCGAGAAAGAAATGAAAGCGAACTTAAAGGACGATAAAAAATCAGAACTAGAATATATATACTGTAAAACGGGTTATTTTTGGGGTGGTTTAATTATCGTTAATTTTCACGAAAACAAATCCCGCGAAAAACACAAACTAACGCAATTTTACCCTCCAATTAACGGTAATAAGAATGTACAAAAACACATCCTTTATTTATAAGCAGACCCGGCTTATTGCAACAAATATAATTTTCTCATAATACAATTTTATTGGTTCTGAAATTAATGCTTAGTTTGAAACTTTTAAATCTCACAATGTGTACTTAACTCGCGTAAATATTGTGGATCGGAACGACACTTAAAACTAACTAGAATGTAATCAAATTAGATCCACATACCATATCATTTCATTTTCTAGAAGCGTACAGAAAAAAAAATGCGACGAATGAGGTGGAGAAGACAGAAAAAGATTTAGAAAGGCAGATGGACCTCTCAAAATTCAAGCTTCTTTGTAATAACGACTTTGGGGTACAACGGAAAGAACGTCTTTAATGAGTCTGATACAGACGAAAGTTGCAACGGGGACAGTTTAAACTTAGACGGTTGAAATAAAACGGCGACTTTTAAGAGAATGAGAGGCTATTTCTTAAGATATACATATACAGAACAACCAAAATTCACTGTTCTATTGATAGCCGATTTTGCACTTTGTATTCAGAAATCCGCTCCTGGTGGAGCAGGGGTCCTCAAAGGAACTTCTCTGACGCGAATGACACCAATTAGGTATTTTTCAAATTTTCCATTTGTTTGAATTAAAAATCAAATTTAAAAAACGCCAAGCTTTCTTTCAACATATCACACATGGTCGTTGCTAAGTTTTGCTCTATTTCCCGAACTTTTTTCAGTACAAGTACTTTTCACTCCATACTTTTGGATTTTAGGCCTTCAAATGCTGCTGATGAGAGGTTCCATACAGCATAACCATATTCACTGTTTTATTGCTTTTTGTATTTGTATTTTTTTATCGGAAGCATGCAGTTTTGATCGCAAGTCTTGTCAAGATTGTGTTTTAGATGTTTGTTTCTGACAAAATGTTGGTATATTTTTGTAACTGTAATAAAACAAATAGAAAGTGATTTTATATAAATTTTATTAATAACTGATTGTTATCTACTTCTCAAAATGGTACACAAACAACTCTGCTGATATTCATTTGCAAAAACTAGTTCTTTCCGATCACTGTTGAAATGTATTCCTCATGGATTCTTGATGCCATCACTCTGTCTTGCGATAATTCTACCATCGGTTCCGTCAGGGGAGATAAGCCATATGTTGTTGCTGCTTTGACAGGCAACAAAGGAAAACCCATCAGGGGAAGAAGATATACCGAAAGGACATTTTAAATCTTTATGCTTAAATTAGTTTGTCCAATATGGTCATAAGAGTTTACTTCATCATTTGTGCACATCTTAGGGGTTATCTGTCACAGATAAATAGTACACTTTTTCAAAATGTATCTGTTCAGATACTTCTTTTTCCGTTTTGTGTAAATTGAAACAAACAGGTAATCGTGTCATTAAATGAAAAAGATAAATAAATGGATGGTGAAGCCACATTCAAAAGGTAAAAACTAAATAAGAAATATAAATAAATAAAACCTTTAAAACAACCAAAACAAGATTGCCCAAATTTTCGGACATAAAGTCCTTCTTCAGGGGCTAAAAAGTAAAAGATGTTCACACTTTGACTGACGAGGACATTTTTTTTCTTATTTCGTTTTTACCCTTTAAATGTGGCATCATCTCCATTTATTTATCTTTTTCATTTATACACAGGCCACAGTGCAACATATTTTATTTTTTTTAATCTTGTCATTATCTGACAGAGTACCATATACCTTGCCTTTATGTATATATACCCAAAAGCAATGATGTTTTCTTGTATTCTTATTCTTTGTTAAAAGGTTACATGTAACACCATACAGGCCTTTGCATTCCTCTAAAGTGTTTGTACAGTGTAGGAACGGAAGTGCACAGTTTTAGGGCCTATAAAGAAATGGTGAAATGAACCATTCTAGATTGTACAGTTTAATTTGTTTTTGCACAAACTTTTTAAAATGACACAAAAACGAAGAAGATGTACGATTGCCGTTCGCTTCAAATTTTAAGTAGACATAACATAGAATATAATATAACTCAATTACCTGTAATTGTTTGTGATGTCGAATAGAAATTTCAATCTGCACACTTGATTTTTAAAAAGTTCACTCCGAATTGATGTAAATAATCGGTTCGTGAACATAAATCGCATTCAACACGTGATCATTGTGTATATGTATCCTCTCAAAAATCATTTCTGCACATTCTTCACATGCACAAACGGGTTAATACATACAGGATTTTATTTAATTTGAACTTTATTCACCCAAGCCGTGTTTTAAAATCTGAGCGAAATCTATCGCAGTCATTGTACAAAATCTATGGAGGACACTTCACAAAATCTATGGAGGACAGTTTTCATAAAAACATATTTTCACAACATCAGCGGCGTCAGATGTAATTTTCATATGGCATTAATAATGCCAGAACATAAATAATTCATATGATTATTAAAAGAAAATAATGAGTAGGCATATGAAACAAAGATAACATATTTTATAAATCCAGTGATGGTAATATTTTTTTTTATTCAAACACATATCGTATACGCATATGCACATGTATTCCAACATATAAAAAGTGTTTCTTGTCATGTGCTGTATCAAATGGAGATTTTCGAGCATGTTTCTTCCTGACTTACAAAACGTTGGATGGATTAAGTACTAGTATACATGGAATAGTTATTGAAAACCCTTTAATTTCTATTTGAACATCATAAAGTTTCTAATTCTACAGAAACATGGACCTTACGATTGCTTTATATTAACTATCGCTGTTAAATTGCATAAGTATTTCCTAGTTCACGTACTGCACGTATAGCTGATGAAGCTTTGTGCATATATGCCTCAGTTGAAGACCAACATATCTACATTTTCATCTTTTGACACAGAGTATATATCTTTAAATGACAGAAAGTTTATCAAATATATGAACACTTTATTATCTCATGAACTGTTTAAAGGCATCCAGTTGATAAAACTTGCAAATACCCAAGTGGTACTTTAGCACTACTGACCCTGAATCTCAGGTCGAATCACTTCGGTAATTCCAATGCAAAAACAGAAATCATAAACTTTTTTTATGATAAAAGCTAAATCTTATTATTCTGATGGTGCCTGCAAGTGGGATTTACTTTTGATAATCAGTTTATACTTTTTTATACGGAAAAGACACTGCTGCGAAAAGGGCTAAATTTCCACCAAAGGAGACTTTTGTAGAGCTGAACGGACAGACTGTAGATTCAGACACCTTTCTCTTTATTCTGTTTTTAAAAGGCTTAACTCTGATGTATTTTTAAGCTTTTTTTCTGCAACCAAATTAAAAATATGCTTTATGTATACAATTTTTATTTAACCTCGTCGAAAAGTTTGATCAGTAAAATCTTTTTGAGAGAGGTGGCCTAACTAACTATTTCGTGTGATTATTTAAAAATTGTCTAGTTTACGAAGAACAATGCCGAACATTTTAGCAAGCAAACTAGTTCTTCTTGGAGTTTTACCCAAACCAAAATTATCGCTTCGAAACTGCGTGAAATGTTCGATTGTAACAAAAAGACACTGATTTACCAGGTGCGATTCGCAAAAATGCCTTCTTGCTATTGATGCGAATCTGATACATGTCTGGTTGCTATCAACAGGCAAAGTTGACAGCAAACAACTTAATGTACACATGTAAATATCAAAATCAATTATGATGCTAGCTGAAGCCTTTTCTCGTATCACATCTGATCAAATTCACCATATATCTAGTTTTGATATTTTGATCAAAAAATAATTTTAGCTCAATTGGACAATGTCATGTAGGTTTATGCAATCACTATATATATATGCGTCTGTCGTCGTCGTCCGTTAACAATTTTTAAAATCTTCTCTCTGAAACCACTTAACCAATTAAACTGAAACTTTTGATTGATATTTGACATGTTGGCAACAAACAAAGTTCATTTTGAATTGATTCGATAAAAAACATGACCACTGTTACTAAAAATAGAACATAGGGTAGACTTATTTAAAATGGCTTATAACTCAGCAACTATAACAGATACAAAATATCAAAAGCATTCTTAGGGTCTTTGGAATCAAAAGTTCTACAAAAACCTCCATTGGGCAAAGTCGTCAGGTTACATGTACCCTTTATAGCGGTTATGGCCCTTTAAAGGCCATAAATAGCGATTTTCCCTGTTTTTTTTGCCCAATAGAATGCAAACTATTTCAGATAGAGAAAATCAGTTGCTTGCTAAAACCTTCAGCTCATTAAACTCTACAAAAATCTCCATTTGTTCCACAAAAGTCTTTATCAGATTAAAATTGTCCCCTGATCCTAAAACCATAATGGTTTTCTATGAGGGGTCGTCGGAAAACTGCCACATGCACTTTATCGAGTGCTCACAAAGTGACGGGTGTGCTTCATATCAAGCAGGAACTGTTGAACTCTTTAAGAACGTTCATTCTCGTTATACCCATGCTAGCGAAAGCGCGGGGATAATGTTTTTCGTATGTCGGCGTACGTCCGGGATAATTTCTGAAACCAATGGGAGTAGAAAGATGAAACTTTGGTCATTAATTGTATTGTGGGTAGGGATTGTGCCGAAGGTTTAGGAATTTTAATAATGCCTCCCCCGGCCTAGGGGCTGGGTTGTATAGGTAGCCTAAGGGCACATTATTCCTTCGCTACCCAACTCCTCCCCTGAAACTTGGCTCAGTAGTTACACTATGGGTGTATATTTTGCTGAAGCTTTCTGAATTTTGATAATGCCCCTTAGGGCGGGTGGGCTGCACAGGTAGCTGAGGGTAATTTATTCCTTCGTCACGCAACTCCTCCCAGGATATTTGGAATACAGAATTGAAACCTGACTGATTTATTGCACTAAGGATGTAGATTCTGCCAAATGTTTCTTAGTTTTTATAATGCCCCTAGGGGCTGGGCTGCATAGGTATCCTAAGGGCTAATATGTAGCCATATGGAATATTGTTCCAGGTTATTTTGAAAATGGAACTGAAACTTTCTGTGTCAGCCAAATTAACCTAAGAATTAGTTTAGAAATGTACCTACAAATTAGTTTAGAAATGTACCTTCCCTTAAACCATATATTAATAATCTTATATTTTATATAAAAAAATCAATTTGCAGGTTATTATTACTTGCCACAAAACAGTAGTAAGTCTAACAACAATAAATTACAATTGTAGTTCCTGTTCATTTCTTTCAGTTTATTTGCCCCATATACTAGCGTGTGGATATGTAACGTGGCTGCTTAGACTAGTTTAACTCAGAGTTCACGTTATGCGATTTGGTTGTAATGTGCCGGGTTTTTTTTTGTTTAAGTTGTGTGGTTTGTATTTACGATGATTTTATTTCAAATTTAAGTCTTCTCGGACTAGCGATATATGATTGCCGCATAGTTGCCGCACAGGTAGCCTGAGGACAAATTGATCCTTCGTCACGCAACTCCTTCCAGTTTTTTGGAATACAGAACTGAAACTTGGCTTCTTTAATTAGATATACTGCTAGTTAAACAACATGTCTTTTAATGTGATACTACTATCTATGATTTAGGATAAACATGTGCGCCGTCATTGACCTGTTCTGGACCGATCCTTGTTAAAATCAAGACATTTGCAGGAAAACGTACCGTGTTATACAAGGGAACGTTGTATAACATACCCTGTTCTGACCACGCCAAAATTGTTTTAATTCATATATTTTTACTATATACTAGTATGTAGCCACTATGAAGCAAATCGTGAAAAAAAACGTTTTGATCTGAAAAAGATCAGCAACTGCTACTTCTAAATGACAAGTTATTCGCTATGGAAGAAGGAGATTTTGCGCTATAAGACCGGGTTTTGGAAATTATATAGGATCATACCTTCAATTTCTCTGGCGTGTGCTTCGTTATGTCTTTCCGTCTTGTATTATTAAGATTGTTCATCCCAGTTCAGCGGTTATGTTGTTACCTTATTTATTCATTTATTTTGACACATTAATTATCCTGTAGGTGTCAACTGAGCTGAATTTATAAAACTGTTCTACACCTATAAGCTTGGGGAAAAACGATTCTTTTCTGGGAATATGAATTATTTATGTTCTAGTATCTTTAAGGCTAAATAAGAACTATACATCTGACGCCGCTGATCTTGTGAAAATATGTTTTTTTATGAAAAATGTCCTCCATAGATTTTGTGAAGTGTCCTCCATAGATTTTGTACAATGACTGCGATAGATTTCGCTCAGATTTTAAAACACGGCTTGGGTGAATAAAGTTCAAATTAAATAAAATCCTGTATGTATTAAACCGTTTGAGCATGTTAAGAATGTGCAGAAATGATTTTTGAGAGGATACATATACACAATGATCACGAGTTGAATGCGATTTATGTTCACGAACCGATTATTTACATCAATTTGGAGTGAACTTTTTAAAAATCAAGTGTGCAGATTGAAATTTCTATTCGACATCACAAACAAGTACAGGTAATTGAGTTATATTATATTCTATGTTATGTCTACTTAAAATTTGAAGCGAACGGCAATCGTACATCTTCTTCGTTTTTGTGTCATTTTAAAAAGTTTGTGCAAAAACAAATTAAACTGTACAATCTAGAATGGTTCATTTCACCATTTCTTTATGGATACGGTTACGGCAAATTCGGACAAAACCGTAACCATAAGAAATTCTTATTGTTACGGCAAAGACGAAAATCGGGAACGGGTGACGGGACGAAGACCGAATCATTTACGACCGTAACAATAAGAATTTTCTTATTATTACGGCACTTATAATTACGGAAAATCGATATTGTGACGATGTGAAAACATTTCTAAATTCATAGCGAGCATCGCAGATGCAAGCCCTACGGCATTGTGCATGTTTTGAGATGTGCGAGAAATATACTGACGATAAAACCGGAACAGGTTTACTTTTACGGAGTGAAAAAAATAAAAGGCACGGAGCAAATAAAACAATCAACCCTCTGGGCTTATAAAAAATACATCATAATCTGTTATGCAAAAATATAAAAATTGAAATTCAAAAACAGTGATAAAACCCTCATTCATCCACTTAGTTTTTTTTTTGTTTTTTTTAAAGACATAGAACCTATCAATTTCGTAATTTTTTACATTGAATAAAAAGTACATATATTAAAAATATACTATCTAAAACTTACCTTTACCAACATAAAAACTCAGTGTTTTGCAGTTTTCTATGAAATAATCTTATTTTAATTAGTCGCTTTGATTAGGTATTGTCCAGCATAAATATTTACATTTGGTAGAAATCTTGGTAAACTGGGTACTGTTAAACTGAGAAACGAAATGTAACCAAACGAGGCGAAGAGAAAACGAAATGGGTAAATTAAGAAAAACGACTGGTGTCGGCTAAAATCGATTCAATTTTCCTTTTTAACAGTTTCGCTTGATTTCGTTTCCTTTCGGTTGCTAATTTTACTGTTTACGTTTCCTTCTTTATTGATATCGTTTTTGTGCAGCTCCGTTTCGTTTGGTTACTTTTTGTTTCTCAGTTTACCAGTACCCGCAAGTGTTTACATTCTATAATTAGTTTGTCCTCTTTTTTGACACTGCGTTTTTTTCATCAGTTTTCCGTCAAAAAGAATACTTTCTGGCGGGTTTTTTGAAAATTTAACAGTTTCTTCAAAGGTTTTACAATTGTATTCTTCAAATAGTGTGAATTTTAGTATTTTTCAAAAATTGCCAAAATGATAGGTTCTATGTCTTTAAACACCATTCGGTCTTTTCCGCTGAATAAAAAAGGATTTTCCGGAAATAACCGAGCTAGCTTTTGGCGACTAGTCATACCAAATGCATGATACTGACCAAGCTTTGTTAAATTCTAAGTAAGATAAAATAAGATAAAGAAATACATAAAATTAAAATTTACCGAATAAAACCTACTCATAATAATAAGTAAAAGGTTCTTACCTGAAAATGAAAGACGACTAGAGTCCCATCCTGTGGGGTTTCTTTCACTTTCTTCAATCCTGCATGATATTTTTACTTTACCGTTTTTTTTTCCGCCAGGTTTCTAAATGTACCTTCTGTTATCAATGCTTCAAATAAAACACTGATACTCAGAAAATCCCACAAAACCTGACAGAATCTGAATGTTGTTTTGGTCTTCCGAAGAAGCGCGAAATACTCTGACAAGGAAATGACGTCACGTAATCCATGATAAAATGGATAATTTCGTCCCGCTTAATGTCGTCCCAGAATGTTACAGGATTTATTATTTGCACAAATAATGGAATTTTTAATAAGTAGTTATTGATCCCAGATATTTTAACAACAACTTTCTCAAGTGTATATGATTTGGGTTTGGTGGGGTCAGACTTTGCTACTATTTAATTCTCTTTTTAAAAGTTCCCTCTTTACGTTAAACTTAGCCGGTCGAGCACATGGATTTATTTTTAAAAGGTATATAGATTTTCGATGCTCGCTAAAAGGCAGGGCCTTAATCATATTATAATACAAGCGGGCGAAGGCGAAAAATTCTAACAATCTAAATTTAACTCAAAGTAATTTTGATAACTTGTGGCACATGCGACACAACCAATATGTGGTTTACGGGTTTTATTTTATTCCGGTGAAACCATTCAAGGCATTCATCTCAGACTATGGATGCCAAAGTGTGGACATGCGTGCAACTATACATGTGACGGAGATTGGACCTAAAAGAGGGAGATTTTCAACGCTCATTAAAAGTGCATTTCAATGTCAATTGGGGGCACTAGCGTGCGCCAAATATACATGGCTTCACTGATTAATCTCAAACTGTTTATACAATCATCAGGTCAATTATGACAATAAACCTTTAATTAACACCTTTACCTGTTAAATTAACCTCTACCTAATTGACAAACCCCTAAAAAAAACGGAAATGTTGTATGACTGAACAATTAAAATGTCTATAAAACAAAAATTTCGTCATGTCTTGAAAAAGCGGGAGATTACACATTGTCAATAAGTCGGGAGAACGGGAGATGGATAAAAAAAGTCGGGAGATTTCGTCTCCCGGCGGGAGAATCACATGTATGTGCAACAAACTGTGCAGTGGTTCAATTCTGCTTTTTTCCTTAGATCAACACGGATTTTGAGTTCCTCCCATCCTTCGGGGTAAAACCGCTTTACTCGACATATGTAAATGTTTTTGACATTTGTCAAAGATTTTTGTTGCATTGGCAAGTCACTTGCCTCAGTTTGAGTTATGTTTTCGGTAACGATTTTGTCATCAACTTCTACACTATTTGTTTTAAGTATCCTATTGAGCATAAAATGTTAAAAAGTTGTAGAAGAAGTTAATTACAAAATATTTTATGTTTGGCAAATCTGCAACGCGAGATCTGCCGTAATGATAATTGCCGTTATAATAAAAAAATTCTTATTGTTACGGTCATAAATGATTCGGTCTCTGTCCCGTCATCCGTTCCCGGTTTTCGTCTTTGCCGTAACAATAAGAATTTCTTATTGCTACGGTTTTGCCGTAATCGTATCCTGTGCCTTTCTTTATAGGCCCTAAAACTGTACACTTCCGTTCCTACACTGTGGTTTGTAGCGGGATCAAAATAAAAATCGACCGGCTTCTCATCAAATGTAGAAATAGATCAGTTTTTCGATTTTTTAGAACCGGGTTTAGTACCCTACGGGCGAAAGTCGAATGGGTCTTTAGTTTTGCACTATGTATATTCATTGGTCTGTGACACCTCAATTTTTAACGCATTTTTTCAGACGCCTGTAGTTAACGAACTGATTTTTTTGGCATGTTGGTCTACCATGATAACAACAGATCAAGTTTATTTTTCGGAAGTTATAGCCCTTTGAACTTTTCTGAAATTTCAATATTCTGAATCTCTATCATTTTCTAAACGCGCGCAGCGATTATTAGGCGCGCATGTAGATATTGAAATAATGTTGAGTATACGAGTCTATCATGATGAGTTACAGATCAATTTTACGATTCGTTCCAGTCCGCAAATTTTTATTGCTGATAGTCCTGACCCTTTGAACCTTGTAAACTGGACCGGAATCGTCTGCAGGTTATAATGCGGAAAACTTTAACTCAAACCATGTTGTGAACATGTCACCCACCTTGCACGTTAAAGAATCTTTCTGTTGGTCTCAATAAGAACAGGACTTGTAGGATCCTCGTGCGGGAGGCCCAATTTTCTGATCCTACCCATCACTCCTATTTCTATTGGCAGTCAAAACTCTCATCCCCAAACGGCCTTGTATCCTTGTGAATTTCAATAAACAGGTATAGCTGTATTATCATCGAGCTTAATGAAGTTGAGGAAGGGAAATAGAGGAGTTTGATTTGTTCGTTCGTTCGTACGTTCATTCGAACATACGTAATGGATTTTGTTTTGTCAATAACTTAGGATCTTAACACCATAGAGATATGATATTTGGTCAGTAGGTACATCTTTGATGGAAGTCAGCATCAGTACCAAAATTAGGTCACCGTGACCTACGATTTTCGCATGAATAAATCAGTTTTAAAGTTTTGGTTGAGGTCTAATTCCCATGATAGAAAGGTGACATTGGATCCGGATGAGTGGTTACATCTTGGATAGTAACCAGTATCTGTTCCAAAATAAGGTTACCTTGACATATTTTTTTCCCGAATGAATGCCTCAGGTTAAAGTTTGGTTAAAGTACATATTTCAGCAACTGCTAGTGATAGCGATGCACCATATTGGGTTCGTGGGTACATCCTGGATAGTTATCAGCATCCGTACCAAAATTACGTCACCTTGACCTCTTTTTTTCGCATGAATGACTCAGGTTAAAGCTTGGTAAAATTTAATATCTCAGGACCTACAAGAAATGGTATTGGGTCAGTGGGTACATCTTGGATAGTAATCAACATCCGAACCAAAAAAGGTCGTCTTGACCTACATTTTCTGCATGAATGACTCGAGTTTTAGTTTTGGTTAACGTCAATATCTCTCCAACTGCTGAGGTAGAGAAATGATATTTGGTAAATGGGTATATCTTGGAAAGCAATTAACATATATTCCAGATTTTTGTCGCCCTGACTTACATTTTAATTCAACGGGCGATGAGCCTTGCTGTCGGGTACGACTTCTCCATTTCTTTATTGGCATTTAGAAAAGACTTTCGCTTGAGGTGCCAGTGTCCGCTCCACGTTGAAGGCCTGCCTGTGGTTTTTGGGTAAGATAAGCAATAAAATCGCCGTTCCTATGCTTTGTTTTTTCTTCAATATTTATTATGCGATTTATGTTATGGATATATCATCAGAAAACAAGAAAACTCTAACTAAACCGAAAACTAGGAGGCTGTCTGGATCTCAAAAGATGCAAAGTTATTAAAAAATGAAACAACAAAGTCTAAAAGAATTACTCAACATTGGGGCGATAGGGTGCTAGCACATGAAGAATGTTGAAATTTTCCTCTAGTTTAAAGACCCTATCGCCCGACCAATAAGATTGATTCTTATATATATAAGTACACTCATTTTTCACTTTCGACCAGTATCACATTGAAAAAGTAGTTTCAGTACGTGTCGATTTATTTTGTCCTTCCAAGTCATGTCACAAAACAATTAATTGTCCCTGTCTGTTTTCTTCTTGGGATTGTTGAAATGCATCAGTTAAGTGCGTGATTGTCGGGTAACGTACTAGTATGTTTGGATTTGTTAGATTTTTTTTTGCCAGATTGGTTTGTAACTTGTTTATTACTCCGCACTTGTGAACTTCAATACACAGGTGTAGCATGATCGACATTTGGCTGAAATTCCCCTTAAACCGATTCCAAGGGCCTTCCTAAACTCGCAGTGAGGTTCGAGTGTAAGTTCCACGTTGAAGGCCTCGTTGTGGTGCCATTCCTTTGCTTTGTTTCACATCAATATTTAATATGGAGTAGGCATTGCCTAAATGCGAGCATAGCTAAAAGGGACTACGTTTTGTTTATCGCTATCATTTAATTTCCAATATTTCCATTTGCTTATTTTGGGGCGAGATGGTACGGGGCGATTAAGCTTCGAGACACGTTAGTTTCGTACGTGCATATAGGCAAGACGAAACGAGCAGCTTATGTGTATTTATTATTTTAAGAATATTATTTTCTTGTAAAAAGCGCAATTTATTATTTTTTAAGCATTATTTCTTTTCTTATAAATTATTTTAACATTCACTCCGGCCCTGTAAAAATAATAGCCCTTTCCGGACCATAAAAAATCTAAATCAGCATTAGCAAATTTCTCGCGGAAACAAATACCGTAGAGCTCTCCGCTTGTGAGCTATGCTCGCTATAATGCTTTCTTTTGTGTCATGCATATATATACTCAATGTCTCTTCATTTTAGATTCTCAATAACTTCAATATATATCATCTATAACTAAAGTACGTAGTCCTTAGGTTCTTATTGGTAATTAAATCCTAATCTGTCACCAGCCACATGACCTTGAGATAAATTTTCCTGTTTACCTCAAGAATTTAAGGTCTAGGTAGATCTTAATCAGGTCTTCAGCGATGTCGACAGACGAGCAATACTTTTAGTGGTCACACCTGTTCTATAATAATTTGTAAAAATCTACTTAGAGTAAGTCGAGCTTACAAATGTCAACTGAACGGAAAGAGCAACATACTCTTTTATATCAATCGTCAAGTCGACTTGCTACTTTTTATTTAATAAAATGCATGTTTTTGAAATGTAATGATAATAAGCAAATGTAAAATAACGTTTTAGAAGGGGGGTGTTTATCAAAATTACAAATACCAAAACGCGGGTATGAACGGTTAATTTGGATATGCTATATATCAATATTTCAAGGAGTAACCTCTCATCAGTAGCATTTGAATCAAAACATTGGAAAGTCATAAACCAAAACTGTTGAAAACGAAAAATACTCAAAACCAAAACGTTCGAACAAGGAAGCCAAATCCAGCACCGAGGATATCGACCATGTGCTTTACAAGGAAAGAAACCCGGTGTTTTAAACAATTTTGAATTTAAAAATCGGAAAGGAGTAGAGCCACGAAAGCCTTAAATCGGCCCGGTATTTATACTAATTTTCACAATACTTCAACTCGCCGTAAATTTTACCCAAAATGAGTTAAGGTATATCTGAACTTTTCATATCTGTAATTTTTAACAAAATATTTACATCACAGGTCTAGTCATGGCATTTCAAACAAGCCATAAATTGTAAAATTCTTCATTTTTCACATATTTTCACTGTTTTCTGGTCATATTTTGTCAAAATTAGTATTGGCCACATTCGACGACCATCGTATTTTTTTGATATTTCATTTATTACATAATAATACACATTTTTATCACAAAACAATTTTGGTCGACGAGTGTGGCCATTTTCATATTCACCGATTTATACATAAAAATCAAGAGAAAATGTCAAATATAAAGATTTTTTACAACATAGACTGATTTTAAGCTCACTGCTCTCATGGTTGACAAACAATTGAGGCAAAAGATATTGCAATATATAAAATATGAAGTTTAAGGAACATAAAAGCAGCAGTTTCAAGCAGTTAACTGAAAGTTGGATTTTTGGGCCGATTTGGGGCTTTCGTGGCTCTACTCCTTTCAGCACAAATATATTAGAAATTTTATGGTCAATCGTGTCAGACAAGTCTGACGACCAGGCTTGTGATTACCCTCGGGGACCTCTGTTCAAGTCAAGTTAGGTTTGTTGGATTTGTTAAAGGACTAGGGCTGATAAGGCCTGTTTTTGGCCTCAAAATATGGCTGAAAATTAAAAGTTCAAGTATTCTACATTCACTGTGTTATTTTCTTAGGCAAGGGTTAGGGACATAATAAACAATGAAAATTATTTCAATCCATTTAATCTATATATAGAAAATGACATTAAAAGTTGGAAGATTTTCAACATTTGGTCAAAATTAGCGGTTTTACATTATTTTCATGCTTATTTTGTTTTCAATAGTAGTGTGTACAGCCTTGTACCAAAAAGATACTTTGGGAAAATATTTTTCAGGACCAACTTAATTTGTTACCAAAAGGATTTTTTGGTACATGGGTGTTGCGGTCACTTCCCAGAGCGAAAATTATTAAAAATATGCTAAAAAACAGCCGATTTGGTCATTTTTGCGGAATTTGTTCAATTTTGACGTCACGATGACGTCACAGTATGGTCAAAAATATTAAATTGTCTATGAAGCATTAAAGTACTGACATTTAACTAAGTCTTGTCACAATTTTTACTTGAAAATAATTTTTGGGCCAAAAATGGCCCTTATCAACCTTAGTCCTTTTAATCGCCTCCATTTTTATACCCCACGCAACGAAGTTGCGAAGGGTAAAATGTTTTTGACTGGTCCGTCCGTCCGTCCGTCCGTCCGTCAGTCCGTCTGTCCGTGATCAAAATTTTCGTAACAGATATCTCAGCTATTATTAATTGTAGGCTTTTGAAATTTGGTATGAAGCTTCAGGTGGGGGTCCCATATGGTGGGATACGTTTTCAGGTCTGTCGATCATCTACTTCCTGTTTAACGAGTTGACTTATACTTTTTTCACTAAATTTTCAGGGTTAAAATTTTTGTAACAAATTTCTCAGCAACTATTAATTGTAGGTATTTTGTATTTGGTATTTAGCTTCAGGTAGGTGTCCCATATGGTGGGATTCGATTTCGGGTCTGTCGATAATCTACTTCCTGTTTTAATAGCCGACTTTGACTGTTTTCACTAAATTTTCAGGGTTAAAAATTTACGTAACAGATTTCTCAGGAACTCTTACAATGTAATAGTAGGTATTAGATATTTGGTATTTAGCTTCAGGTAGGTGTCCCATATGGTGGGATTCGATTTCAGGTCTGTCGATCATCTACTTCATGTTTAAATAGCCGACTTTGACTTTTTTCACTAAGTTTTCAGGGTTAAAAATTTTCGTTACAGATTTCTCAGGAACTCTTAATTGTATGTATTTAATATTTGGTATTTAGCTTCAGGTAGGTGTCCCATATGGTGGGATTCAATTTTAGGTCTGTCGATCATCTACTTCCTGTTTCAATAACCGACTTCGACTTTTTTCACTGAATTATCAGGTTAGAAAATTTTCGTAACAGATTTCTCAGCATCTATTAATCGTAGGTATTTGGTATTTGGTGTTTAGCTTCAAGTAGGTGTCCCATATGGTGGGATTCTTTTTAGGTCTGTCGATTATCTAATTCCTGTTTTTCACGAGCCTACACTAAATTTTCAGGGTTAAAATTTTTTGTGACAGATTTCTCAGCAACTATTAATCATAGACTTTTGATATTTTGTACGTGGCTTCAGAGAGGGATCCCATATGGTGGGTTACATTTTCAGCTCTGTTACTCATTCATTTCCTGTTAAATGAGCCGTCTTTGACTGACAACAACTAAGACTTTTTTATATTCCTAACTCGAAATAGATAATCTCTGTCCATAATGTAGACGCGTGGGGTATGTATCATCTGCCAAAGTATGTAATTGATTGCACTTACCGTTATATTTTAATTACAACATGTTTGTCTCCTTTATAGATTTGCGTTTATTCCTTAGAAATAATAAAATCTTTTGTTCTCACAATATTATTATTCTATGAATTCAACATCCCAACTAAGAAAAAGGAATAATAACATGTCCATTCACTTGTACCCGAACTTGAAAATAAACATGACCTACAATTAATTAATCAAAGATAAGGTTGGCGATTTCAACTCAGTGGTTCACTTACGAATGGTGTGCATTTCAACTCATTTAAACGTACAAAATTTGTACAGGGGATATAATATTTTGTCACCACCTTTGTGACTGATCTGTCGAAAATAAAAGTCAATCTTGAGCAAAGGATTGTTCCCAAAACTTGAATGTCTAGAGTAAACAAGAGGCTCACAGGAGCCTGAATCGCTCACCTGGGCACGATGTCAACCCTATGAAGAACTATATAGAGACTTTTGTGAAAATTTAAGCAAGCAACCACTTTTCTTTATTATAACCCCGCAAACAAAGTTTGGGGGTATATAGGAAACACCCTGTCTGTCTATCCGTCTGTCCGTCCGTCCGTCCGTCTGTCCACATAACTCGTAAGCGCTTCTCCTCCTAAACCCCTTGAAGGATTTTGCTGAAACTTAATATGAAGGAAGTACACCATACGTTGATGTGCATAAAGAATTTTCATCGCACTCGGACATCATTCAGGGGAGATAATTGGACTAAGACTTTTTAAATATATTATTCAATGGCAGACCTCGTAAGCACAACTCCTCCTAAACCGCTTGATGGATTTTGATGAAGCTTTACCTGAAGGAAGTACATCATATATATCTATATATATGCATGAAAAAATTTCATAGCTCTTGGATATCATTCAGGGGAGATAATTGGACTTAGACTTTTTAAATACATTATTCAATGGGAGACCTCGTAAGTGCAACTCCTCCTAAACTGTATGAAGGATTTTGATGAAACTTTACCTGAAAAAAGTACATCATATGTAGATGTGCATGAAGAATTTGTACTTTCTTGGTTATCATTGAGGGGAGATAACTGGACTTGAAATTTTATTTACAGTCCAATATGAAGCGGGGGTATCCTTTTGTGAGCTTGCTCACAGTATTACTTGTCTGCTATAGTTTTCATTATATAAGCCAAAAACATGAAAAAAACATGTTTATTAAGGGGCTGTAATCCTATAAGGGGTCATCTGACAACTTTGACCCTATGGAAACCTTTGTAGAGCTAAATGAGCTGAACATTTAAGCAGGCAACAGCTTTTCTCTATCTGCAATATTTTTCATTCTATAGGCCGAAAACACTATTTTTCGCCTTAAAGGGGCTGTAACCCCTAAAAGGGGTCATCTGACAACTTTGACCTTTGGAGACTTTTGTAGAGCTAAATGAGCTGAACATTTTAGCAAGCAACAGCTTTTTTTCTATCTGCAATAGTTTTCATTTTATAGGCCAAAAACACTATTTTTTGCCTTTAAGGGGCTGTAACTCCTATAAGGGGTCATCTGACAACTTCGACCAAATAGAGACTTTTGTAGAGCTTTTGATTTTGAAGAGCCTAAGATCCTTCGAAATTTTTTATCTGTTATGGTTGCTGAGTTATAAGCCATTTTAAGTGATTTTTTTTCCTATGTTCTATTTTTAGTTACAGCGGCCATGTTTTTTATCGAATCATTTTAAAATTAGGATTGTTTGTTGCCAACATGTTTTATATCATTTCTGCAAAGTTTCAGTTAAATTGGTTAAGTGGTTTCAGAGAGAAGATTTTTTAAAATTGTTAACGGACGACGATGAACGACGATTAAAATTGTTATCGGACGACGACAGACGACGACGGACGCATAGTGATGGCATAAGCTAGCATGGCCTTTGGCTAGGTGAGCTAAAAATGAAGAAAAAAAGAAGTCGCACATGACAGCTAATCTCATCGCCCCTTACATTAAACTTTAAGTCAAGGTGACCTAAATCTGAAACAGATGTCAATTGATATCCAATATATACACACATTCCTCTACTAATTGGAAATGCCAAGATACGAACCGTAACAAAATCTTCAACAAAAGTTATTCATGAAGAAAATGTAGGTCAAGGTAGAATAATTTGGTATGGATGCTGATCACTTTCCAAGATGTACCAACTGACCCATTATCATCTCTTGTAGTTGCTGAGATACGAACCTTTATCAAAATGTTAACCTGGATCATTCATCTGGAAAATGTAGGTCAAGGTAACCTTATTTTGGTACGGATGTTGGTTACTATCTAAGATGTTCACACTGACACAACATCATTTCTCTACAACTGACAGATGACTGAGATTTGGACCTAAACCAAAACTTTAATCCATGCTGTTCATGCGGAAAATGTGGGTCAAGATGACCTAATTTTTGTACAAATGCTGGTTACTATCCAATATATACTTACCCAATTCCATGTATCTATCACTTGCAGTTTCTGAGATATGGACCTTAACCAAAACTTTAACCTGAGTTATTCATGCAGAAAATGTAGGTCAAGGTAAGCTAATTTTGGTACAGATGCTGGTTACTATCCAAGATGTACCAAGTTACCCATATATCTTCTCTCTATCAATTGCAGTTGCTGAGATATGGACCTTAACCAAACTTGAACCGGAGTCATTCATGCAGAAAATATAGGTTAAGGTCACTTAATATTGGTATGGATGTTGGTTATTATCCTAAATGTACCCACCGACCCAACATCATCTCTTTTTCACTTGCAATTTATGTGATATGGACTTTAACCAAAACTTTAACCCGAGTCATTAATGTGGAAAATACAGGTCAAGGTCACTTTATTTTGGAACTGATGCTGACTACCATCAAAATGTACCCACTGACCAAGTATCATCCCTCTGTGATGTTTAGTTCCCAAGTTATTGACAAAACAAAAACCATTACGTACAAACGTGCGAACAAACGATCGAATGAACAAAACGCTATATCCCCTCCCCAACTACGTTGGAAATAAAAAGCTACATTGAGCACAGCATGATACGACCGCAACATGTTGAGCGTTGTACGTTGGATGCCCAATATGGATTGTCAAATGCTTTGTAACAATCAGCCCATGGTGGACTCACAAAGCCTTACTCTGTTTGGCATGAATCCATGGTACAGATATATTGGTCAATATATTTTAAAGTTTGAACAATTGCTAATCTAGCTGTACATCCGTCTATTCATTTTCTATTCATACCAATTGAAGTTTTAGCAATCAGCAATTATTTAATTTTAAAAAATCTATTGACCAATTTACCTGTTCCACGAATTCTTCAAATTTTGAAATCTATCAACCAATATACCTGTTCTACGGATTGATGCCAAACAGAGTAAAACACATGCATTTGTAATGGACTCTCAATGCATAATTGATTTTTTAAATAAATTTTACCAACATTTAATGAAAATCTTATTTTTGACGTTTTCAGTCCCTCTGACCTTAAATATAGCAAAAAACAGAAAGAGATATCACAAATATATGGATTCAAATAAAACTAGAAATGTGTCTATGAGCCACAGAATGGCCCTCCCGTTCTTGAAATATCATTGACCCTCAATGTTTATTACCTGGGATATGACCCTTTACCAAAAAATTGATCAAAAGTGTTCATGTGTAAAATATAGTTGCTGTGACCTTATTTCTGGTGGGTGGTGCCATGTTACCAAGACTCATTGAGTAGTGAAATATTATTGACCCCTAACATGTAGTATTCAATATTTTGACCTTAACCAAGAACTTAACCAAAGTCACTCATGCGTAAAATATAGGTCACAGTGACTTCATTTCTAGTAGATAGTGTCATCCTACCCAAGACCCATCTGGTGATTAAATATCATTGACCCCCAACATCTAGTATCCGAGTAATGGACCTTAACCAAGAACTAAACCAAAGTGTTTCAGACGGACGGGACGGGCACGGGTACACCTATATGGTCGATCCACATACGTTGTCGGGTCATAAAAAAGATTTTGAAAATATTACCACAAATAAAAATGCTGATTTTTGGGCCGTGGCTAAACTTTGACCCCATCCCCCCGTAGCAATGTGACGGTGCAAGATACATTAAAACAGTCGTCCCATTTAGTTGACAGAAATTATTGAAGAATACAAATGATTTCTGTCATTTAAGCCCATTTTGGCTCTTTTTGTGAAATGGTAGGGGAAAGAAACCCCAAATTCAATACTAACCTTCATATAGTGGATGGAAATATCAAATCAAAATTATATAACAATCGATCAACATCTACTCAAGTTATCTCACGGAAATCAAATGTCCCCAGAAGACGCAGACACAGACGCAGACGACGATGACGACGACTTCGCCATAACATTATATAGTATAAAAAAAAGTTCTGAACAATAACTAATCTAACGAGCAGTTTCATCTACTATAGGTTCATCATTAGTTTGAGCAATGAAAGTTTTCCACAGTGAAAATCTTCTGTTGGGTCGCAAATGTTTATGAGGAACATTCATGTTCTAAGGAATTATTAAAAAGAACACGTATAAGAAGCATGCATGGAAAAAGTGTACGTACAACATGTTCCTCTTTTCGTAGAATTCTACTAGTAATTTGGGTTTAAAAAAAAAAACAACTAGTACACGCGGTTGAAATAAAACCACCAAAAACCATCTTATTTATTAAGACAGGAATACATATTTTAACTTTTTTACATATAAAATGTAAATATAGATACTATTTTTGATGTTTGTGTAACTGTTAGTCATCTATTTTGTGTATTTTAATGCTACAAAAGGAATCGTTGTGTTGCATTGTATAACACTTTGATGTTAATATATGAAACACCTATATAGCAAGTGCCCTATATATCTACCACTCAACGTCGTACACAAACAACTCTGCTGATTCCTCGTTTGCAAATACTAGTTCTTTCCGATCGCTGTTGAAATGAATTCCTCTAGGCGTCTCGACGCCATCACTTTGATCTGCGATAATTCTTCCATCGGTTCCATCAGGGGAGATAAGCCATATGTTGTTACTGTGTTGACAGGCAACAAAGGAAAAACAATCTAGTGAAGAAGATATACCTAATGGACATTTCAAGTCTTCATGTTTAAATGACCATTGCTTGTGTCCTTTGTGGTTATACGATATTACCTCATTGTTACCACCAACCGTACAAAGTATAGCATTATCTGTTACAGATAGATAGTAAATCCTTTTTAATTCTGTCAGTTCAGATACAACCTTTCCAGACTTATTTGATAGTGAACAGATAATCTTACGTTTATTAGGATCAGTTCCATAAACCTTGTCTTTATAGATTGATACTCCATAGCAGCCGATGTCTCTTGTATTCACCTTGTTGTTAGACAGGTTAACATCGTAAAAGGCTGCTGCAAGATTACATCCTACCACTACAGTGTTTGTTACTGGATCAAAATCAAAATCGATTGGTCTTTTATCGAATGTTGCAATGGACATGAAGTCGCTTCCGTCAGCTTTACACGAATAGAGTTGACTACTGTCATAACTTATCAACAAAAGGTCACCAGAAGGCTTGATAACACACCCGTCTAATGAACCTTTCATTTTAGACCTAAGACTGACTTTATTTTTAAGCCTGAATTTAAAGTCATGAATTCTCTTTGGTTTGTGGACCATTAGTTGAGCTTGGTCTGCCTTTACTACACCAAATCTTTCCTTGAATGGGATATCTTCTACAACAACTTCACCGATTGTCTTCGTTGCTTGCAGTAGAGAATTGATACTAGAAAAGTCAATACGAATGTTTGGTCTTGCCAATGATTTACTGTCTATGAGAGTTGTTAGGAATGTTTCTTCGTCACTAAGTTTCTTTTCAATGACATTGAGACCAAAGTATGTTTGAATATTCGTAGAAAATGCATTGAGATTGTTCAAATCATGAGACAGCTTAGATGTGCTAACATGTTTTGACTTAAGTTCAAAGGTCAGGTTTGTCATCTTAGTTTTTAAATCATTTTGCTTTGTTTGAATTTCGTCTACAAGATCTTTTTCAAGTTGATCAAAATGAGCATTAATTTTCTTGCGAGTCTCACGAAGATCTGTCAAACAAGAATTGGCTTGGTCAGCTAGGTTTTTGACATTTTTGGATAAATATGATAGAAGTTGTTCGATATCCTTAGATATTTTGGTCAAAGCAGTTTTGATCATTTCAAATTTTCCCGATGATTTGATACATTCAACTGCATCATCAAACTTCTTTATATCTTCCTCCGAACAAGAAGCATGATGTTTCCTTACACAAGAAAAACAGCATGGTGTCTCGTGCTTTTTACAATAGAATTCTAACTTCAAATTATGTTCGGTACAATCATCGGATACAAATAGCTCCACCGGAATCTTGTGATAGTTGTCAATGCTTATAACCACGTGACGGTTTAAAATTTCTAAAAGTCCGTGATATTTG
>CAXARO010000281.1:0-177612 GCA_963971305.1 Arcuatula senhousia | reverse complement strand
TATTGTAGTTTAGGAGGAGAAGAAGACACAAACTTTACGGTGCTAGGGGAGATAACTCCGTAACTAAAAATAGTTTCGCGAAGCGGACTCATTTTTAAATTGGTTTTTCATGACCGGTTTACTACATTAAGTATTGAAATGATATGTCGCGAAACAAAAAAAAAATTTTTTTGGCGGAAGAAGAAGAATAATAATAATCAGAAGAATTGCTAGAAGGTCTTTACGACCGTAGTCGTGAAAGACCTTAATAATAATCAGAAGAAATACAATAAGGTCTTCCCTTGGAAAGGGAAAGACCTTAAAAAAGAGGGCAGATTGGACTTTTTCTGGGTTTTTAGGGTTGATATCATCTAATTATGGTCAAATAAGGTGTATTTATCCAAAAATTACATTTTTTTGTCAAAAATGGCAAATTTCCAAATTTTCAAAAAAAAGGGGGGGCAAAAGTCAACTTTTTTATTTTTGACATCTGGTGACTTTTAATGACTGAAATAGGTTGGAATAGTAAAGGTTAGGTGGTTTGACCTTGAAAAAACCTTCAAGGTCATACCATGGCTAAATACAGTGATACGGTGTAAAAATCACAAAAATCCATGTCGCGACAACATTTTTTCACTTTTTTCAAATTTTTTTTCTGTGTTAGGTAGAGGGAACATAAACACACTATTTAAAGTAAAATGGGTACTGAAAAATGTTTCTCCTTATTGGACTTATTTCGCAATCAAAAAATATAATTTTTTTGCAAATCAACAAATGATGACCTTGACCTTTGACCTTGACCTTATTTTGGTCCTTAGGGGTCACTGACCCTGTATACTAAGTTTCATTGAAATACCTTAAGATTTGTTGATTTTAGAATTTTAAGCTAAAAAAGTCAAAGTTTCAAGGGGAATAACTCCTATATTATTGAATATATCAATATAAAAAATAGTTGTGGCACAACACCAAGAGTTACTCTACCTGTTTCAAAAGGATTGAATTTGATACCTGTTATGGCTTAGGAGGAGATAGAGCAACAAACTTTACAGTGAAAGGGGAGATAATTCTTATACGCGAAAGGGTACGGTACCCAAGTGTTTTTTCTGAGACGACAAACCTTGACCGATAAAGTATACCAACTTTCATTGCGACATGTCGCGTACTTCTCAAAGTTGAAATTTGGCGAAACGGCGGAAGAAAGAAAATAATAATAATAATCAGAAGAAATACAATAAGGTCTTCCCTTGGAAAGGGAAAGACCTTAAAAAAGAGGGCAGATTGGACTTTTTCTGGGTTTTTAGGGTTGATATCATCTAATTATGGTCAAATAAGGTGTATTTATCCAAAAATTACATTTTTTTGTCAAAAATGGCAAATTTCCAAATTTTCAAAAAAAAGGGGGGGCAAAAGTCAACTTTTTTATTTTTGACATCTGGTGACTTTTAATGACTGAAATAGGTTGGAATAGTAAAGGTTAGGTGGTTTGACCTTGAAAAAACCTTCAAGGTCATACCATGGCTAAATACAGTGATACGGTGTAAAAATCACAAAAATCCATGTCGCGACAACATTTTTTCACTTTTTTCAAATTTTTTTTCTGTGTTAGGTAGAGGGAACATAAACACACTATTTAAAGTAAAATGGGTACTGAAAAATGTTTCTCCTTATTGGACTTATTTCGCAATCAAAAAATATAATTTTTTTGCAAATCAACAAATGATGACCTTGACCTTTGACCTTGACCTTATTTTGGTCCTTAGGGGTCACTGACCCTGTATACTAAGTTTCATTGAAATACCTTAAGATTTGTTGATTTTAGAATTTTAAGCTAAAAAAGTCAAAGTTTCAAGGGGAATAACTCCTATATTATTGAATATATCAATATAAAAAATAGTTGTGGCACAACACCAAGAGTTACTCTACCTGTTTCAAAAGGATTGAATTTGATACCTGTTATGGCTTAGGAGGAGATAGAGCAACAAACTTTACAGTGAAAGGGGAGATAATTCTTATACGCGAAAGGGTACGGTACCCAAGTGTTTTTTCTGAGACGACAAACCTTGACCGATAAAGTATACCAACTTTCATTGCGACATGTCGCGTACTTCTCAAAGTTGAAATTTGGCGAAACGGCGGAAGAAAGAAAATAATAATAATAATCAGAAGAAATACAATAAGGTCTTCCCTTGGAAAGGGAAAGACCTTAAAAAAGAGGGCAGATTGGACTTTTTCTGGGTTTTTAGGGTTGATATCATCTAATTATGGTCAAATAAGGTGTATTTATCCAAAAATTACATTTTTTTGTCAAAAATGGCAAATTTCCAAATTTTCAAAAAAAAGGGGGGGGCAAAAGTCAACTTTTTTATTTTTGACATCTGGTGACTTTTAATGACTGAAATAGGTTGGAATAGTAAAGGTTAGGTGGTTTGACCTTGAAAAAACCTTCAAGGTCATACCATGGCTAAATACAGTGATACGGTGTAAAAATCACAAAAATCCATGTCGCGACAACATTTTTTCACTTTTTTCAAATTTTTTTTCTGTGTTAGGTAGAGGGAACATAAACACACTATTTAAAGTAAAATGGGTACTGAAAAATGTTTCTCCTTATTGGACTTATTTCGCAATCAAAAAATATAATTTTTTTGCAAATCAACAAATGATGACCTTGACCTTTGACCTTGACCTTATTTTGGTCCTTAGGGGTCACTGACCCTGTATACTAAGTTTCATTGAAATACCTTAAGATTTGTTGATTTTAGAATTTTAAGCTAAAAAAGTCAAAGTTTCAAGGGGAATAACTCCTATATTATTGAATATATCAATATAAAAAATAGTTGTGGCACAACACCAAGAGTTACTCTACCTGTTTCAAAAGGATTGAATTTGATACCTGTTATGGCTTAGGAGGAGATAGAGCAACAAACTTTACAGTGAAAGGGGAGATAATTCTTATACGCGAAAGGGTACGGTACCCAAGTGTTTTTTCTGAGACGACAAACCTTGACCGATAAAGTATACCAACTTTCATTGCGACATGTCGCGTACTTCTCAAAGTTGAAATTTGGCGAAACGGCGGAAGAAAGAAAATAATAATAATAATCAGAAGAAATACAATAAGGTCTTCCCTTGGAAAGGGAAAGACCTTAAAAAAGAGGGCAGATTGGACTTTTTCTGGGTTTTTAGGGTTGATATCATCTAATTATGGTCAAATAAGGTGTATTTATCCAAAAATTACATTTTTTTGTCAAAAATGGCAAATTTCCAAATTTTCAAAAAAAAGGGGGGGGCAAAAGTCAACTTTTTTATTTTTGACATCTGGTGACTTTTAATGACTGAAATAGGTTGGAATAGTAAAGGTTAGGTGGTTTGACCTTGAAAAAACCTTCAAGGTCATACCATGGCTAAATACAGTGATACGGTGTAAAAATCACAAAAATCCATGTCGCGACAACATTTTTTCACTTTTTTCAAATTTTTTTTCTGTGTTAGGTAGAGGGAACATAAACACACTATTTAAAGTAAAATGGGTACTGAAAAATGTTTCTCCTTATTGGACTTATTTCGCAATCAAAAAATATAATTTTTTTGCAAATCAACAAATGATGACCTTGACCTTTGACCTTGACCTTATTTTGGTCCTTAGGGGTCACTGACCCTGTATACTAAGTTTCATTGAAATACCTTAAGATTTGTTGATTTTAGAATTTTAAGCTAAAAAAGTCAAAGTTTCAAGGGGAATAACTCCTATATTATTGAATATATCAATATAAAAAATAGTTGTGGCACAACACCAAGAGTTACTCTACCTGTTTCAAAAGGATTGAATTTGATACCTGTTATGGCTTAGGAGGAGATAGAGCAACAAACTTTACAGTGAAAGGGGAGATAATTCTTATACGCGAAAGGGTACGGTACCCAAGTGTTTTTTCTGAGACGACAAACCTTGACCGATAAAGTATACCAACTTTCATTGCGACATGTCGCGTACTTCTCAAAGTTGAAATTTGGCGAAACGGCGGAAGAAAGAAAATAATAATAATAATCAGAAGAAATACAATAAGGTCTTCCCTTGGAAAGGGAAAGACCTTAAAAAAGAGGGCAGATTGGACTTTTTCTGGGTTTTTAGGGTTGATATCATCTAATTATGGTCAAATAAGGTGTATTTATCCAAAAATTACATTTTTTTGTCAAAAATGGCAAATTTCCAAATTTTCAAAAAAAAGGGGGGGGCAAAAGTCAACTTTTTTATTTTTGACATCTGGTGACTTTTAATGACTGAAATAGGTTGGAATAGTAAAGGTTAGGTGGTTTGACCTTGAAAAAACCTTCAAGGTCATACCATGGCTAAATACAGTGATACGGTGTAAAAATCACAAAAATCCATGTCGCGACAACATTTTTTCACTTTTTTCAAATTTTTTTTCTGTGTTAGGTAGAGGGAACATAAACACACTATTTAAAGTAAAATGGGTACTGAAAAATGTTTCTCCTTATTGGACTTATTTCGCAATCAAAAAATATAATTTTTTTGCAAATCAACAAATGATGACCTTGACCTTTGACCTTGACCTTATTTTGGTCCTTAGGGGTCACTGACCCTGTATACTAAGTTTCATTGAAATACCTTAAGATTTGTTGATTTTAGAATTTTAAGCTAAAAAAGTCAAAGTTTCAAGGGGAATAACTCCTATATTATTGAATATATCAATATAAAAAATAGTTGTGGCACAACACCAAGAGTTACTCTACCTGTTTCAAAAGGATTGAATTTGATACCTGTTATGGCTTAGGAGGAGATAGAGCAACAAACTTTACAGTGAAAGGGGAGATAATTCTTATACGCGAAAGGGTACGGTACCCAAGTGTTTTTTCTGAGACGACAAACCTTGACCGATAAAGTATACCAACTTTCATTGCGACATGTCGCGTACTTCTCAAAGTTGAAATTTGGCGAAACGGCGGAAGAAAGAAAATAATAATAATAATCAGAAGAAATACAATAAGGTCTTCCCTTGGAAAGGGAAAGACCTTAATAATAATCAGAAGAAATACAATAAGGTCTTCCCTTGGAAAGGGAAAGACCTTAAAAAAGAGGGCAGATTGGGCTTTTTCTGGGTTTTTAGGGTTGATATCATCTAATTATGGTCAATCAAGGTGTATTTACCCAAAATTAACATTTTTTTGTCAAAAATGGCAAATTTCCAAATTTTCAAAAAAAAGGGGGGACAAAAGTCAACTTTTTTATTTTTGACATTTGGTGACTTTTAATGACTGAAATAGGTTGGAATAGGAAAGGTTAGGTGGTTTGACCTTGAAAAAACCTTCAAGGTCATACCATGGCTAAATACAGTGATACGGTGTAAAAATCACAAAATTCCATGTCGCGACAACATTTTTTCACTTTTTTCAAATTTTTTTTCTGTGTTGGTTAGAGGGAACATAAACACACTATTTAAAGTAAAATGGGTACTGAAAAATGTTTCTCCTTGTTGGACTTATTTCGCAATCAAAAAATATTATTTTTTTGCAAATCAACAAATGATGACCTTGACCTTTGACCTTGACCTTATTTTGGTCCTTAGGGGTCACTGACCCTGTATACTAAGTTTCATTGAAATATCTTAAGATTTGTTGATTTTAGAATTTTATACTAAAAAAGTCAAAGTTTAAAGGGGAATAACTCCTGTATTGGTCAATATATGATAATAAGAAATAGTTGTGGCACAACACCAAGAGTCAGTCTTCCTATTGCAAATGGATTTAACTTGGTATCATTTATGGTTTAGGAGGAGAAGCGTCAACAAACTTTTACGCAAAAAGGGAGATAACTTTTATACGCGAAAGGGTACGGTACCCAAGTGTTTTTTCTGAAACAACAAACATTGACCGATAAAGTATACCAAGTATCATTGCGACATGTCGCGTACTTCTCAAAGTTGAAATTTAGCGAAACGGCGGAAGAAAGAAAATAATAATAATAATCAGAAGAAATACAATAAGGTCTTCCCTTGGAAAGGGAAAGACCTTAATAATAATAATCAGAAGAAATACAATAAGGTCTTCCCTTGGAAAGGGAAAGACCTTAAAAAAGAGAGCAGATGAGACTTTTTCAGGGTTTCAAGGGTGGATATGGTCTAGTTATGGTCAAATAAGGTGTATTTATCCAAAAATAACATTTTTTGGTCAAAAATGGCAAATTTCCAAATTTTCAAAAAAAGGGGGGGCAAAAGTCAACTTTTTTATTTTTGACATCTGGTGACTTTTAATGACTGAAATAGATTGGAATAGTAAAGGTAAGGTGGTTTGACCTTGAAAAAACCTTCAAGGTCATACCATGGCTAAATACAGTGATACGGTGTAAAAATCACAAAAATCCATGTCGCGACAACATTTTTTCATTTTTTTCAATTTTTTTTTCTGTGTTGGGTAGAGGGAACATAAACACACTATTTAAAGTAAAATGGGTACTGAAAAATGTTTCTCCTTATTGGACTTATTTCGCAATCAAAAAATGTTATTTTTTTACAAATCACCAAATGATGACCTTGACCTTTGACCTTGACCTTTTTTTGGTCCTTAGGGGTCACTGACCCTGTATACCAAGTTTCATTGAAATATCTTAAGATTTGTTGATTTTAGAATTTTATACTAAAAAAGTCAAAGTTTAAAGGGGAATAACTCCTTAATTGGTCAATATATCAGTATAAAAAATATCATTGGCACAACTTCAAGAGTTACTCTTCCTAATTCAAAAGGATTGAACTTGATAACTTTTATGGGTTAAGAGAAGAAGAATAAACAAACTTTACAGCTAAAAGGGGCATAACTCTTATACGCGAAAGGGTACGGTACCCAAGTGTTTTTTCTGAAACGACAAACATTGACCGATAAAGTATACTAAGTATCATTGCGACATGTCGCGTACTTCTCATAGTTGAAATTTAGCGAAACGGCGGAAGAAAGAAAATAATAATAATAATAATAATCAGAAGAAATACAATAAGGTCTTCCCTTGGAAAGGGAAAGACCTTAATAATAATCAGAAGAAATACAATAAGGTCTTCCCTTGGAAAGGGAAAGACCTTAAAAAAGAGGGCAGATGAGACTTTTTCAGGGTTTTTAGGGTAGATATGGTTTAGTTATGGTGAAATAAGGTGTATTTATCCAAAAATAACATATTTTGGTCAAAAATGGCAAATTTCCAAATTTTCAAAAAAAGGGGGGGCAAAAGTCAACTTTTTTATTTTTGACATCTGGTGACTTTTAATGACTGAAATAGGTTGGAATGGTAAAGGTAAGGTGGTTTGACCTTGAAAAAACCTCCAAGGTCATACCATGGCTAAATACAGTGATACGGTGTAAAAATCACATAAATCCATGTCGCGACAACATTTTTTCACTTTTTTCAAATTTTTTTTCTGTGTTGGGTAGAGGGAACATAAACACACTATTTAAAGTAAAATGGGTACTGAAAAATGTTTCTCCTTATTGGACTTATTTCGCAATCAAAAAATGTTAATTTTTTGCAAATCAACAAATGATGACCTTGACCTTTGACCTTGACCTTATTTTGGTCCTTAGGGGTCACTGACCTTGTATACCAAGTTTCATTAAAATATCTTAAGATTTGTTGATTTTAGAATTTTATACTAAAAAAGTCAAAGTTTAAAGGGGAATAACTCCTTAATTGGTCAATATATCAGTATAAAAAATATCATTGGCACAACTTCAAGAGTTACTCTTCCTATTTCAAAAGGATTGAACTTGATAACTTTTAAGGGTTAAGAGGAGAAGAATAAACAAACTTTACAGCTAAAAGGGGCATAACTCTTATACGCGAAAGGGTACGGTACCCAAGTGTTTTTTCTGAAACGACAAACATTGACCGATAAAGTATACTAAGTTTCATTGCGACATGTCGCGTACTTCTCATAGTTGAAATTTAGCGAAACGGCGGAAGAAAGAAAATAATAATAATAATAATAATAATAATCAGAAGAAATACAATAAGGTCTTCCCTTGGAAAGGGAAAGACCTTAAAAAAGAGGGCAGATGAGACTTTTTCAGGGTTTTTAGGGTAGATATGGTTTAGTTATGGTGAAATAAGGTGTATTTATCCAAAAATAACATATTTTGGTCAAAAATGGCAAATTTCCAAATTTTCAAAAAAAGGGGGGGCAAAAGTCAACTTTTTTATTTTTGACATCTGGTGACTTTTAATGACTGAAATAGGTTGGAATGGTAAAGGTAAGGTGGTTTGACCTTGAAAAAACCTCCAAGGTCATACCATGGCTAAATACAGTGATACGGTGTAAAAATCACATAAATCCATGTCGCGACAACATTTTTTCACTTTTTTCAAATTTTTTTTCTGTGTTGGGTAGAGGGAACATAAACACACTATTTAAAGTAAAATGGGTACTGAAAAATGTTTCTCCTTATTGGACTTATTTCGCAATCAAAAAATGTTAATTTTTTGCAAATCAACAAATGATGACCTTGACCTTTGACCTTGACCTTATTTTGGTCCTTAGGGGTCACTGACCTTGTATACCAAGTTTCATTAAAATATCTTAAGATTTGTTGATTTTAGAATTTTATACTAAAAAAGTCAAAGTTTAAAGGGGAATAACTCCTTAATTGGTCAATATATCAGTATAAAAAATATCATTGGCACAACTTCAAGAGTTACTCTTCCTATTTCAAAAGGATTGAACTTGATAACTTTTAAGGGTTAAGAGGAGAAGAATAAACAAACTTTACAGCTAAAAGGGGCATAACTCTTATACGCGAAAGGGTACGGTACCCAAGTGTTTTTTCTGAAACGACAAACATTGACCGATAAAGTATACTAAGTTTCATTGCGACATGTCGCGTACTTCTCATAGTTGAAATTTAGCGAAACGGCGGAAGAAAGAAAATAATAATAATAATAATAATAATAATCAGAAGAAATACAATAAGGTCTTCCCTTGGAAAGGGAAAGACCTTAAAAAAGAGGGCAGATGAGACTTTTTCAGGGTTTTTAGGGTAGATATGGTTTAGTTATGGTGAAATAAGGTGTATTTATCCAAAAATAACATATTTTGGTCAAAAATGGCAAATTTCCAAATTTTCAAAAAAAGGGGGGGCAAAAGTCAACTTTTTTATTTTTGACATCTGGTGACTTTTAATGACTGAAATAGGTTGGAATGGTAAAGGTAAGGTGGTTTGACCTTGAAAAAACCTCCAAGGTCATACCATGGCTAAATACAGTGATACGGTGTAAAAATCACATAAATCCATGTCGCGACAACATTTTTTCACTTTTTTCAAATTTTTTTTCTGTGTTGGGTAGAGGGAACATAAACACACTATTTAAAGTAAAATGGGTACTGAAAAATGTTTCTCCTTATTGGACTTATTTCGCAATCAAAAAATGTTAATTTTTTGCAAATCAACAAATGATGACCTTGACCTTTGACCTTGACCTTATTTTGGTCCTTAGGGGTCACTGACCTTGTATACCAAGTTTCATTAAAATATCTTAAGATTTGTTGATTTTAGAATTTTATACTAAAAAAGTCAAAGTTTAAAGGGGAATAACTCCTTAATTGGTCAATATATCAGTATAAAAAATATCATTGGCACAACTTCAAGAGTTACTCTTCCTATTTCAAAAGGATTGAACTTGATAACTTTTAAGGGTTAAGAGGAGAAGAATAAACAAACTTTACAGCTAAAAGGGGCATAACTCTTATACGCGAAAGGGTACGGTACCCAAGTGTTTTTTCTGAAACGACAAACATTGACCGATAAAGTATACTAAGTTTCATTGCGACATGTCGCGTACTTCTCATAGTTGAAATTTAGCGAAACGGCGGAAGAAAGAAAATAATAATAATAATAATAATAATAATCAGAAGAAATACAATAAGGTCTTCCCTTGGAAAGGGAAAGACCTTAAAAAAGAGGGCAGATGAGACTTTTTCAGGGTTTTTAGGGTAGATATGGTTTAGTTATGGTGAAATAAGGTGTATTTATCCAAAAATAACATATTTTGGTCAAAAATGGCAAATTTCCAAATTTTCAAAAAAAGGGGGGGCAAAAGTCAACTTTTTTATTTTTGACATCTGGTGACTTTTAATGACTGAAATAGGTTGGAATGGTAAAGGTAAGGTGGTTTGACCTTGAAAAAACCTCCAAGGTCATACCATGGCTAAATACAGTGATACGGTGTAAAAATCACATAAATCCATGTCGCGACAACATTTTTTCACTTTTTTCAAATTTTTTTTCTGTGTTGGGTAGAGGGAACATAAACACACTATTTAAAGTAAAATGGGTACTGAAAAATGTTTCTCCTTATTGGACTTATTTCGCAATCAAAAAATGTTAATTTTTTGCAAATCAACAAATGATGACCTTGACCTTTGACCTTGACCTTATTTTGGTCCTTAGGGGTCACTGACCTTGTATACCAAGTTTCATTAAAATATCTTAAGATTTGTTGATTTTAGAATTTTATACTAAAAAAGTCAAAGTTTAAAGGGGAATAACTCCTTAATTGGTCAATATATCAGTATAAAAAATATCATTGGCACAACTTCAAGAGTTACTCTTCCTATTTCAAAAGGATTGAACTTGATAACTTTTAAGGGTTAAGAGGAGAAGAATAAACAAACTTTACAGCTAAAAGGGGCATAACTCTTATACGCGAAAGGGTACGGTACCCAAGTGTTTTTTCTGAAACGACAAACATTGACCGATAAAGTATACTAAGTTTCATTGCGACATGTCGCGTACTTCTCATAGTTGAAATTTAGCGAAACGGCGGAAGAAAGAAAATAATAATAATAATAATAATAATAATCAGAAGAAATACAATAAGGTCTTCCCTTGGAAAGGGAAAGACCTTAAAAAAGAGGGCAGATGAGACTTTTTCAGGGTTTTTAGGGTAGATATGGTTTAGTTATGGTGAAATAAGGTGTATTTATCCAAAAATAACATATTTTGGTCAAAAATGGCAAATTTCCAAATTTTCAAAAAAAGGGGGGGCAAAAGTCAACTTTTTTATTTTTGACATCTGGTGACTTTTAATGACTGAAATAGGTTGGAATGGTAAAGGTAAGGTGGTTTGACCTTGAAAAAACCTCCAAGGTCATACCATGGCTAAATACAGTGATACGGTGTAAAAATCACATAAATCCATGTCGCGACAACATTTTTTCACTTTTTTCAAATT
This sequence comes from Arcuatula senhousia, assembly GCA_963971305.1. Taxonomy (NCBI): domain Eukaryota; kingdom Metazoa; phylum Mollusca; class Bivalvia; order Mytilida; family Mytilidae; genus Arcuatula; species Arcuatula senhousia. The sequence goes on along the minus strand of CAXARO010000281.1, from coordinate 166,406 downwards.
TTTTTTCTGTGTTGGGTAGAGGGAACATAAACACACTATTTAAAGTAAAATGGGTACTGAAAAATGTTTCTCCTTATTGGACTTATTTCGCAATCAAAAAATGTTAATTTTTTGCAAATCAACAAATGATGACCTTGACCTTTGACCTTGACCTTATTTTGGTCCTTAGGGGTCACTGACCTTGTATACCAAGTTTCATTAAAATATCTTAAGATTTGTTGATTTTAGAATTTTATACTAAAAAAGTCAAAGTTTAAAGGGGAATAACTCCTTAATTGGTCAATATATCAGTATAAAAAATATCATTGGCACAACTTCAAGAGTTACTCTTCCTATTTCAAAAGGATTGAACTTGATAACTTTTAAGGGTTAAGAGGAGAAGAATAAACAAACTTTACAGCTAAAAGGGGCATAACTCTTATACGCGAAAGGGTACGGTACCCAAGTGTTTTTTCTGAAACGACAAACATTGACCGATAAAGTATACTAAGTTTCATTGCGACATGTCGCGTACTTCTCATAGTTGAAATTTAGCGAAACGGCGGAAGAAAGAAAATAATAATAATAATAATAATAATAATCAGAAGAAATACAATAAGGTCTTCCCTTGGAAAGGGAAAGACCTTAAAAAAGAGGGCAGATGAGACTTTTTCAGGGTTTTTAGGGTAGATATGGTTTAGTTATGGTGAAATAAGGTGTATTTATCCAAAAATAACATATTTTGGTCAAAAATGGCAAATTTCCAAATTTTCAAAAAAAGGGGGGGCAAAAGTCAACTTTTTTATTTTTGACATCTGGTGACTTTTAATGACTGAAATAGGTTGGAATGGTAAAGGTAAGGTGGTTTGACCTTGAAAAAACCTCCAAGGTCATACCATGGCTAAATACAGTGATACGGTGTAAAAATCACATAAATCCATGTCGCGACAACATTTTTTCACTTTTTTCAAATTTTTTTTCTGTGTTGGGTAGAGGGAACATAAACACACTATTTAAAGTAAAATGGGTACTGAAAAATGTTTCTCCTTATTGGACTTATTTCGCAATCAAAAAATGTTAATTTTTTGCAAATCAACAAATGATGACCTTGACCTTTGACCTTGACCTTATTTTGGTCCTTAGGGGTCACTGACCTTGTATACCAAGTTTCATTAAAATATCTTAAGATTTGTTGATTTTAGAATTTTATACTAAAAAAGTCAAAGTTTAAAGGGGAATAACTCCTTAATTGGTCAATATATCAGTATAAAAAATATCATTGGCACAACTTCAAGAGTTACTCTTCCTATTTCAAAAGGATTGAACTTGATAACTTTTAAGGGTTAAGAGGAGAAGAATAAACAAACTTTACAGCTAAAAGGGGCATAACTCTTATACGCGAAAGGGTACGGTACCCAAGTGTTTTTTCTGAAACGACAAACATTGACCGATAAAGTATACTAAGTTTCATTGCGACATGTCGCGTACTTCTCATAGTTGAAATTTAGCGAAACGGCGGAAGAAAGAAAATAATAATAATAATAATAATAATAATCAGAAGAAATACAATAAGGTCTTCCCTTGGAAAGGGAAAGACCTTAAAAAAGAGGGCAGATGAGACTTTTTCAGGGTTTTTAGGGTAGATATGGTTTAGTTATGGTGAAATAAGGTGTATTTATCCAAAAATAACATATTTTGGTCAAAAATGGCAAATTTCCAAATTTTCAAAAAAAGGGGGGGCAAAAGTCAACTTTTTTATTTTTGACATCTGGTGACTTTTAATGACTGAAATAGGTTGGAATGGTAAAGGTAAGGTGGTTTGACCTTGAAAAAACCTCCAAGGTCATACCATGGCTAAATACAGTGATACGGTGTAAAAATCACATAAATCCATGTCGCGACAACATTTTTTCACTTTTTTCAAATTTTTTTTCTGTGTTGGGTAGAGGGAACATAAACACACTATTTAAAGTAAAATGGGTACTGAAAAATGTTTCTCCTTATTGGACTTATTTCGCAATCAAAAAATGTTAATTTTTTGCAAATCAACAAATGATGACCTTGACCTTTGACCTTGACCTTATTTTGGTCCTTAGGGGTCACTGACCTTGTATACCAAGTTTCATTAAAATATCTTAAGATTTGTTGATTTTAGAATTTTATACTAAAAAAGTCAAAGTTTAAAGGGGAATAACTCCTTAATTGGTCAATATATCAGTATAAAAAATATCATTGGCACAACTTCAAGAGTTACTCTTCCTATTTCAAAAGGATTGAACTTGATAACTTTTAAGGGTTAAGAGGAGAAGAATAAACAAACTTTACAGCTAAAAGGGGCATAACTCTTATACGCGAAAGGGTACGGTACCCAAGTGTTTTTTCTGAAACGACAAACATTGACCGATAAAGTATACTAAGTTTCATTGCGACATGTCGCGTACTTCTCATAGTTGAAATTTAGCGAAACGGCGGAAGAAAGAAAATAATAATAATAATAACTAGGAGGACAATTGTTTCGTAAACAATTGCTAAGGTCTTTCACGGAGACACGTTTACAATTTTTTTATTCATGTGTTATGTTTAAATGGTTTTACAATGCTCAGTAATTTGTGTATGTTGAGCGTTATTATGAAATTTTCGTACTTTTTTATGTTTTAGAGACATTCTGTTTATATTATAATTTTGTTCAATTTTATAAGAGCAACATTAGTACAGTTTCAAAACAGTTTGAAGATATTTCTGAACTCTATAAGATATGAATCACATTTTTAAGTTCACATGGAGATTTTCATATACTACTATACCTCTAGAAAGATCTGGCTAACAAAACTAAACAGCTTACTCGATAAATGCAGGAACTTTGTAGAATTATTAAAAACTAAATCAGTCAAGGTAGGTGTTTAATGCCATCATTGCTCACATCACATGGAAAACTGATAAACATCTTAATAGGTTCTTTAGGTTTTATTTCTCATTGTGAGTTCGTTTTTATACTTGAAATTTTATTTGTTAATGTCTTTCGTTATGTTGTTTCAGACTTACGCCATTTCATGTTTGATTCGTGATTTACATTTACTTGTTTATTTAAGCTTAATTGCTATAAAAAAAAAGGTTAAGTAACATTTTTAGTGGGTATATATGACTGAACGAGTAGGTTTTTTACGCCCTTCCAACGCTATATAGGTTAATTAAACGCGATGAACATGGATGATAAAATGAACATGAAATGATGGTGATAAATGAAATATGGGGATGGGGTTAGAAAAAAAGAAAATTAAATTTAAAGAACCTCAGGAAAAAGGGAGAGATGGGTAGGGGCAGAAAATTAAATCTATGCAGTGCAAAACTTGGCGGTCCACTGAGGGGTCTTATACATGTATGAAGCGTGTCACTCTCCACACATGATGGCCCACTATGGTCAGCGGTCAGGGTTTCCATATTATGTACCTGACACTACCCGCTGACGAGGGCTAACCTATGCAGCCTCCTAGGGTTCACACCTGGTTGCTCTTTGGGCTGAGCACTGACCCAACGTCAGAATCCCAAGACCCTTAGTATCCTCTTACGACAAGCTAGGCTCTGCTGGTGGGGGAGGGGGGGGGGGCTATTCGCCACCCGGGTCGCGCACGGGATTTGTGTGGATATTATTTCAAATCATTTTATAAGAAGAACTCAAGCCAAGAGTAAATGTTTTTTTTAATTATTGTTGTAAGAACATAATTCTTCTCTGCAGTTCCATTTTGGATACACTCTGTTATCGTTCTTGTAACAAAACTTCGGATTAAAAATCCTGCTAAGCATAGAAGACAATAGCTACAATAATGTAGCTCCTTTGACATCTTTGATTTGGCGGAGCTACAATGCAGCCCCATTACTCGTAATGGAGCAAATACAATTTCTTTCTCAAACTCTAATAAAGCTTTAAGATTGTTCGAAATTACAAATGTATCTCTAAATAATATGTCTTCAATAATAAATTTGGTTAAAGCCAAAGGTGACTGTAGTATTGTAAGAAACCCCATATTTTCAATATTAACTTTGTTATAAAGTTCAGGATCAAGATACTTCAAAAGTTGATACTTTCACGAACATCTTTTAAATTCCATTTAATGTCTTTAAATTTGAACTACTTTCGTCATAAAAATACTATAAGCAATATTTTTGTTCCACATTATGCATCTAATTGATTGAGATGCGCCCGTTGTGATTTCGCTTTCGGCCTTGCTTCGTTACGAGCAATGAGACCGCATTGTAATTCACCGTTTCTAAGATGTCAAAGGAGCTACATAATTGTAGAGGAATGAATCTAAATAGCTTATTTCAATAATAGAAAAAAATTGTCATTAGAATATAAATGGTATAAGGCTACTACAAATTATGCAAACATTCTAACAAAATCAGGTTGCTTCGAATAAAAAAATTCTTACATTACTTTGAATCATTTGTCCATGACGTCTGTATTTATTTACAATTAAAAAATCAAACTTACAGATTATTTTTAATTGTAAAAATGATAATAAAGGGAAATAATTGTTACCATGTGTTAAAATCAACTATTTGCAAACAGAATTGTCGTACGAAATGACACTACACATATAATGATAAAAGAGTGATAAAATACCAAGAAGTTGTATATATATACAAATGGGATCATTTATTTTTACCCTTAGCTATTGGCTATTGCAAGATTCAGATGTATTCTATTTAATTTCAGTATTATTTTTAAAAATCATATATTTAATGTCATAACTTAATTGATATTACTTTTAACCAGACAACAAACAGAAACAATCATTTGCCTTGGCATTACCACTAAAACAGACAATTCATATTTGGCGTTTCTGGTTAGTACGCATACATGACCGCTAACCATAGTGCGCCAATGTGTTTGGAGTGCCACGCCTCATATAAGTAAAAGGGCTCCTTTTCACGCCAAGTAGCGCACCATTCAGGCTAAATTTCCGCCCCTCTCCTTTTTTCCTGTGGTTCTTTGAAATTTACTCTTTCTTTGTTTCCCACCCCATCCCCATCTTTCATAAATCATCATCATTTCATATTCATTTTATCATCCTTTTCATGTTCATGACCTTTAGATTAACTATGTAGCGTTGCAAGGGAGTAAAACACCATCTCAATCATTTTTGTTAATTTCGTTCGCTATGATGTTCTTTTTCGTTTTCTGCAGACATACGTCTTGATTCCTGATTTGTACTTCATTGCTAGGTGATAAAATTTTAATAATGCTTTATTGCAGTTACTTGAAACGGCGAAATGACACTATCAATATGGATGAATTTTCCTTTCATGTTCAGAGCTAATCATCTTTTTCTAAGAACATAACCGTTCTCTTCAATCCCTTAAGAACCTATTCATAAAATCAGGATTGGAAATGATTCTAAGCATAGAAGATCGGCGACTTGGTTGAATCAGGAACGTATAGAAAATAGAAATAGAAATAGAAATAAACAATACTTTAAAAAACGCGTGAGAATATTAGTGGTATTATTATACTACAAATTCTGCAAACCTTCTAACAAAATCAGATTGTTTTGACATGGAATATTGTAACATTAATCGGCATCATTTTCCCTTGTAGTATGTATAAAAATACATTTAAAATTTAAACAGTACAGATTTTCAAATTTAAAAATTATAATAAAGGGAAACAATTTCTAATCAACCATTTGCAAACAGAATTTTCGCACGAAATGAAAGCATTAATAAATTGATAACAGAGTAATTAGATACATAACAAGCAGTTGTTTAGGTGTAATAATGGGGTCGTTTATCTTTACCCATAGCTACTTGTTATCACAAGATTCAGATGAATTCTATTTCAATATTGTTTTTAAAAATTATACATTTGATGCAATAACTCAATATTACTTTTAACCAGACAACAGGCAGAAAACAAACAGAAAACTATCATGTCTTGGCATAACCACTTAAACAAAAATTCGATATTTTTCGGATAATTTTTGGCATAGTATCTGCTTACCAGATTGAATTATCGCTACTTTGTTTTTCGTTGTCCAATAATATAGTTCCTATTAAAAATACAGTTAATTGTTCCTAAATGTCCCGTTTGTAATTTATGTTGTTTTGTTCTTGATTCTGTGATTTACTGTTTTAACCTAAACCATAAATTGAGCATGGAAAGTCAATGACACTAGATTTACAAAAGGATTATTTTTCCTTACGCATGTCCTCATTAAAAGAGACCAAAGATATCCAATTAAAAACAAAAAAAATGAAACTATTGCATTCGTTCCTTAACACTTTGCATGCTTTAGTATTTTTATTTTTATTGTAGTTTAAGAGGAGAAGCAGTAACAAACTTAACGGTGTAACGGGAGATAACTCCGTAACTAAAAATAGTTTCGCTAAGCGGACTCATTTTTAATTTGGTTTTTCATGACCGGTATACTACCTTAAGTATTGAAATGATATGTCGCGAAACAAAAAAATAAAATTTGTGGCGGAAGAAAATAATAATAATAATCAGAAGAATTGCAAGAAGGTCTTTACGACCGTAGTCGTGAAAGACCTTAATAAGAACCGGTCAACATTTTTTCATCTGGTTTTGACTAAATATGATTAAAAGTAGTACATTTAACATGTTTTGACCACTTTTAGTGCAAAAATGTCAAATTTTATATTTTTGGGAAAAAGGGGGGATAAATTTTCATTTTTTTCATTTTTTATATCTAAGACCCTAAAATGGTTTAAATGTGTTGGAATAGTGTCATTAAGTTGATTTGACCTTGAAAAGTCAGTCAAGGTCATACGGTTAATCTGTACCAAAGACCGGTGTAAATTTCTTAAAAATCCAATCGCGTCTAATTGTTCTGCAATTTTTTGTCATTTTTGGGTCAAATAGGTAGAATAGACATTAGACAACTGTTTAGCACTAAAAAACCTGACTCAAATATGGAAAATTATGTAAAACATAGATCATAATATGTAGTTAAGCTTAAAATTGCATTTTGAGCAATTTATTATGTAGCGACACTTTTCGCCTCTTAATTTTTTCATCAGAAAGTAGTCTGAAATTTATGAAATTGTCCTATTCACCTCTTCGTTAGTTCCTTATTGCATTGCATGCTTTAATTTTTGTATTTTTATTGTAGTTTAAGAGGAGATGCGACACATGCTTTAAGTTTTTAGGGGAGATAACTCCGTAACTAAAAATAGTTTCGCTAAGCGGACTCATTTTTAATTTGGTTTTTCATGACCGGTATACTACCTTAAGTATTGAAATGATATGTCGCGAAACAAAAAAATAAAATTTGTGGCGGAAGAAAATAATAATAATAATCAGAAGAATTGCAAGAAGGTCTTTACGACCGTAGTCGTGAAAGACCTTAATAAGAACCGGTCAACATTTTTTCATCTGGTTTTGACTAAATATGATTAAAAGTAGTACATTTAACATGTTTTGACCACTTTTAGTGCAAAAATGTCAAATTTTATATTTTTGGGAAAAAGGGGGGATAAATTTTCATTTTTTTCATTTTTTATATCTAAGACCCTAAAATGGTTTAAATGTGTTGGAATAGTGTCATTAAGTTGATTTGACCTTGAAAAGTCAGTCAAGGTCATACGGTTAATCTGTACCAAAGACCGGTGTAAATTTCTTAAAAATCCAATCGCGTCTAATTGTTCTGCAATTTTTTGTCATTTTTGGGTCAAATAGGTAGAATAGACATTAGACAACTGTTTAGCACTAAAAAACCTGACTCAAATATGGAAAATTATGTAAAACATAGATCATAATATGTAGTTAAGCTTAAAATTGCATTTTGAGCAATTTATTATGTAGCGACACTTTTCGCCTCTTAATTTTTTCATCAGAAAGTAGTCTGAAATTTATGAAATTGTCCTATTCACCTCTTCGTTAGTTCCTTATTGCATTGCATGCTTTAATTTTTGTATTTTTATTGTAGTTTAAGAGGAGATGCGACACATGCTTTAAGTTTTTAGGGGAGATAACTCCGTAACTAAAAATAGTTTCGCTAAGCGGACTCATTTTTAATTTGGTTTTTCATGACCGGTATACTACCTTAAGTATTGAAATGATATGTCGCGAAACAAAAAAATAAAATTTGTGGCGGAAGAAAATAATAATAATAATCAGAAGAATTGCAAGAAGGTCTTTACGACCGTAGTCGTGAAAGACCTTAATAAGAACCGGTCAACATTTTTTCATCTGGTTTTGACTAAATATGATTAAAAGTAGTACATTTAACATGTTTTGACCACTTTTAGTGCAAAAATGTCAAATTTTATATTTTTGGGAAAAAGGGGGGATAAATTTTCATTTTTTTCATTTTTTATATCTAAGACCCTAAAATGGTTTAAATGTGTTGGAATAGTGTCATTAAGTTGATTTGACCTTGAAAAGTCAGTCAAGGTCATACGGTTAATCTGTACCAAAGACCGGTGTAAATTTCTTAAAAATCCAATCGCGTCTAATTGTTCTGCAATTTTTTGTCATTTTTGGGTCAAATAGGTAGAATAGACATTAGACAACTGTTTAGCACTAAAAAACCTGACTCAAATATGGAAAATTATGTAAAACATAGATCATAATATGTAGTTAAGCTTAAAATTGCATTTTGAGCAATTTATTATGTAGCGACACTTTTCGCCTCTTAATTTTTTCATCAGAAAGTAGTCTGAAATTTATGAAATTGTCCTATTCACCTCTTCGTTAGTTCCTTATTGCATTGCATGCTTTAATTTTTGTATTTTTATTGTAGTTTAAGAGGAGATGCGACACATGCTTTAAGTTTTTAGGGGAGATAACTCCGTAACTAAAAATAGTTTCGCTAAGCGGACTCATTTTTAATTTGGTTTTTCATGACCGGTATACTACCTTAAGTATTGAAATGATATGTCGCGAAACAAAAAAATAAAATTTGTGGCGGAAGAAAATAATAATAATAATCAGAAGAATTGCAAGAAGGTCTTTACGACCGTAGTCGTGAAAGACCTTAATAAGAACCGGTCAACATTTTTTCATCTGGTTTTGACTAAATATGATTAAAAGTAGTACATTTAACATGTTTTGACCACTTTTAGTGCAAAAATGTCAAATTTTATATTTTTGGGAAAAAGGGGGGATAAATTTTCATTTTTTTCATTTTTTATATCTAAGACCCTAAAATGGTTTAAATGTGTTGGAATAGTGTCATTAAGTTGATTTGACCTTGAAAAGTCAGTCAAGGTCATACGGTTAATCTGTACCAAAGACCGGTGTAAATTTCTTAAAAATCCAATCGCGTCTAATTGTTCTGCAATTTTTTGTCATTTTTGGGTCAAATAGGTAGAATAGACATTAGACAACTGTTTAGCACTAAAAAACCTGACTCAAATATGGAAAATTATGTAAAACATAGATCATAATATGTAGTTAAGCTTAAAATTGCATTTTGAGCAATTTATTATGTAGCGACACTTTTCGCCTCTTAATTTTTTCATCAGAAAGTAGTCTGAAATTTATGAAATTGTCCTATTCACCTCTTCGTTAGTTCCTTATTGCATTGCATGCTTTAATTTTTGTATTTTTATTGTAGTTTAAGAGGAGATGCGACACATGCTTTAAGTTTTTAGGGGAGATAACTCCGTAACTAAAAATAGTTTCGCTAAGCGGACTCATTTTTAATTTGGTTTTTCATGACCGGTATACTACCTTAAGTATTGAAATGATATGTCGCGAAACAAAAAAATAAAATTTGTGGCGGAAGAAAATAATAATAATAATCAGAAGAATTGCAAGAAGGTCTTTACGACCGTAGTCGTGAAAGACCTTAATAAGAACCGGTCAACATTTTTTCATCTGGTTTTGACTAAATATGATTAAAAGTAGTACATTTAACATGTTTTGACCACTTTTAGTGCAAAAATGTCAAATTTTATATTTTTGGGAAAAAGGGGGGATAAATTTTCATTTTTTTCATTTTTTATATCTAAGACCCTAAAATGGTTTAAATGTGTTGGAATAGTGTCATTAAGTTGATTTGACCTTGAAAAGTCAGTCAAGGTCATACGGTTAATCTGTACCAAAGACCGGTGTAAATTTCTTAAAAATCCAATCGCGTCTAATTGTTCTGCAATTTTTTGTCATTTTTGGGTCAAATAGGTAGAATAGACATTAGACAACTGTTTAGCACTAAAAAACCTGACTCAAATATGGAAAATTATGTAAAACATAGATCATAATATGTAGTTAAGCTTAAAATTGCATTTTGAGCAATTTATTATGTAGCGACACTTTTCGCCTCTTAATTTTTTCATCAGAAAGTAGTCTGAAATTTATGAAATTGTCCTATTCACCTCTTCGTTAGTTCCTTATTGCATTGCATGCTTTAATTTTTGTATTTTTATTGTAGTTTAAGAGGAGATGCGACACATGCTTTAAGTTTTTAGGGGAGATAACTCCGTAACTAAAAATAGTTTCGCTAAGCGGACTCATTTTTAATTTGGTTTTTCATGACCGGTATACTACCTTAAGTATTGAAATGATATGTCGCGAAACAAAAAAATAAAATTTGTGGCGGAAGAAAATAATAATAATAATCAGAAGAATTGCAAGAAGGTCTTTACGACCGTAGTCGTGAAAGACCTTAATAATAATAATCAGAAGAAATACAATAAGGTCTTCCCTTGGAAAGGGAAAGACCTTAAAAAAGAGGGCAGATGAGACTTTTTCAGGGTTTTTAGGGTAGATATGGTTTAGTTATGGTGAAATAAGGTGTATTTATCCAAAAATAACATATTTTGGTCAAAAATGGCAAATTTCCAAATTTTCAAAAAAAGGGGGGGCAAAAGTCAACTTTTTTATTTTTGACATCTGGTGACTTTTAATGACTGAAATAGGTTGGAATGGTAAAGGTAAGGTGGTTTGACCTTGAAAAAACCTCCAAGGTCATACCATGGCTAAATACAGTGATACGGTGTAAAAATCACATAAATCCATGTCGCGACAACATTTTTTCACTTTTTTCAAATTTTTTTTCTGTGTTGGGTAGAGGGAACATAAACACACTATTTAAAGTAAAATGGGTACTGAAAAATGTTTCTCCTTATTGGACTTATTTCGCAATCAAAAAATGTTAATTTTTTGCAAATCAACAAATGATGACCTTGACCTTTGACCTTGACCTTATTTTGGTCCTTAGGGGTCACTGACCTTGTATACCAAGTTTCATTAAAATATCTTAAGATTTGTTGATTTTAGAATTTTATACTAAAAAAGTCAAAGTTTAAAGGGGAATAACTCCTTAATTGGTCAATATATCAGTATAAAAAATATCATTGGCACAACTTCAAGAGTTACTCTTCCTATTTCAAAAGGATTGAACTTGATAACTTTTAAGGGTTAAGAGGAGAAGAATAAACAAACTTTACAGCTAAAAGGGGCATAACTCTTATACGCGAAAGGGTACGGTACCCAAGTGTTTTTTCTGAAACGACAAACATTGACCGATAAAGTATACTAAGTTTCATTGCGACATGTCGCGTACTTCTCATAGTTGAAATTTAGCGAAACGGCGGAAGAAAGAAAATAATAATAATAATAATAATAATAATCAGAAGAAATACAATAAGGTCTTCCCTTGGAAAGGGAAAGACCTTAAAAAAGAGGGCAGATGAGACTTTTTCAGGGTTTTTAGGGTAGATATGGTTTAGTTATGGTGAAATAAGGTGTATTTATCCAAAAATAACATATTTTGGTCAAAAATGGCAAATTTCCAAATTTTCAAAAAAAGGGGGGGCAAAAGTCAACTTTTTTATTTTTGACATCTGGTGACTTTTAATGACTGAAATAGGTTGGAATGGTAAAGGTAAGGTGGTTTGACCTTGAAAAAACCTCCAAGGTCATACCATGGCTAAATACAGTGATACGGTGTAAAAATCACATAAATCCATGTCGCGACAACATTTTTTCACTTTTTTCAAATTTTTTTTCTGTGTTGGGTAGAGGGAACATAAACACACTATTTAAAGTAAAATGGGTACTGAAAAATGTTTCTCCTTATTGGACTTATTTCGCAATCAAAAAATGTTAATTTTTTGCAAATCAACAAATGATGACCTTGACCTTTGACCTTGACCTTATTTTGGTCCTTAGGGGTCACTGACCTTGTATACCAAGTTTCATTAAAATATCTTAAGATTTGTTGATTTTAGAATTTTATACTAAAAAAGTCAAAGTTTAAAGGGGAATAACTCCTTAATTGGTCAATATATCAGTATAAAAAATATCATTGGCACAACTTCAAGAGTTACTCTTCCTATTTCAAAAGGATTGAACTTGATAACTTTTAAGGGTTAAGAGGAGAAGAATAAACAAACTTTACAGCTAAAAGGGGCATAACTCTTATACGCGAAAGGGTACGGTACCCAAGTGTTTTTTCTGAAACGACAAACATTGACCGATAAAGTATACTAAGTTTCATTGCGACATGTCGCGTACTTCTCATAGTTGAAATTTAGCGAAACGGCGGAAGAAAGAAAATAATAATAATAATAATAATAATAATCAGAAGAAATACAATAAGGTCTTCCCTTGGAAAGGGAAAGACCTTAAAAAAGAGGGCAGATGAGACTTTTTCAGGGTTTTTAGGGTAGATATGGTTTAGTTATGGTGAAATAAGGTGTATTTATCCAAAAATAACATATTTTGGTCAAAAATGGCAAATTTCCAAATTTTCAAAAAAAGGGGGGGCAAAAGTCAACTTTTTTATTTTTGACATCTGGTGACTTTTAATGACTGAAATAGGTTGGAATGGTAAAGGTAAGGTGGTTTGACCTTGAAAAAACCTCCAAGGTCATACCATGGCTAAATACAGTGATACGGTGTAAAAATCACATAAATCCATGTCGCGACAACATTTTTTCACTTTTTTCAAATTTTTTTTCTGTGTTGGGTAGAGGGAACATAAACACACTATTTAAAGTAAAATGGGTACTGAAAAATGTTTCTCCTTATTGGACTTATTTCGCAATCAAAAAATGTTAATTTTTTGCAAATCAACAAATGATGACCTTGACCTTTGACCTTGACCTTATTTTGGTCCTTAGGGGTCACTGACCTTGTATACCAAGTTTCATTAAAATATCTTAAGATTTGTTGATTTTAGAATTTTATACTAAAAAAGTCAAAGTTTAAAGGGGAATAACTCCTTAATTGGTCAATATATCAGTATAAAAAATATCATTGGCACAACTTCAAGAGTTACTCTTCCTATTTCAAAAGGATTGAACTTGATAACTTTTAAGGGTTAAGAGGAGAAGAATAAACAAACTTTACAGCTAAAAGGGGCATAACTCTTATACGCGAAAGGGTACGGTACCCAAGTGTTTTTTCTGAAACGACAAACATTGACCGATAAAGTATACTAAGTTTCATTGCGACATGTCGCGTACTTCTCATAGTTGAAATTTAGCGAAACGGCGGAAGAAAGAAAATAATAATAATAATAATAATAATAATCAGAAGAAATACAATAAGGTCTTCCCTTGGAAAGGGAAAGACCTTAAAAAAGAGGGCAGATGAGACTTTTTCAGGGTTTTTAGGGTAGATATGGTTTAGTTATGGTGAAATAAGGTGTATTTATCCAAAAATAACATATTTTGGTCAAAAATGGCAAATTTCCAAATTTTCAAAAAAAGGGGGGGCAAAAGTCAACTTTTTTATTTTTGACATCTGGTGACTTTTAATGACTGAAATAGGTTGGAATGGTAAAGGTAAGGTGGTTTGACCTTGAAAAAACCTCCAAGGTCATACCATGGCTAAATACAGTGATACGGTGTAAAAATCACATAAATCCATGTCGCGACAACATTTTTTCACTTTTTTCAAATTTTTTTTCTGTGTTGGGTAGAGGGAACATAAACACACTATTTAAAGTAAAATGGGTACTGAAAAATGTTTCTCCTTATTGGACTTATTTCGCAATCAAAAAATGTTAATTTTTTGCAAATCAACAAATGATGACCTTGACCTTTGACCTTGACCTTATTTTGGTCCTTAGGGGTCACTGACCTTGTATACCAAGTTTCATTAAAATATCTTAAGATTTGTTGATTTTAGAATTTTATACTAAAAAAGTCAAAGTTTAAAGGGGAATAACTCCTTAATTGGTCAATATATCAGTATAAAAAATATCATTGGCACAACTTCAAGAGTTACTCTTCCTATTTCAAAAGGATTGAACTTGATAACTTTTAAGGGTTAAGAGGAGAAGAATAAACAAACTTTACAGCTAAAAGGGGCATAACTCTTATACGCGAAAGGGTACGGTACCCAAGTGTTTTTTCTGAAACGACAAACATTGACCGATAAAGTATACTAAGTTTCATTGCGACATGTCGCGTACTTCTCATAGTTGAAATTTAGCGAAACGGCGGAAGAAAGAAAATAATAATAATAATAATAATAATAATCAGAAGAAATACAATAAGGTCTTCCCTTGGAAAGGGAAAGACCTTAAAAAAGAGGGCAGATGAGACTTTTTCAGGGTTTTTAGGGTAGATATGGTTTAGTTATGGTGAAATAAGGTGTATTTATCCAAAAATAACATATTTTGGTCAAAAATGGCAAATTTCCAAATTTTCAAAAAAAGGGGGGGCAAAAGTCAACTTTTTTATTTTTGACATCTGGTGACTTTTAATGACTGAAATAGGTTGGAATGGTAAAGGTAAGGTGGTTTGACCTTGAAAAAACCTCCAAGGTCATACCATGGCTAAATACAGTGATACGGTGTAAAAATCACATAAATCCATGTCGCGACAACATTTTTTCACTTTTTTCAAATTTTTTTTCTGTGTTGGGTAGAGGGAACATAAACACACTATTTAAAGTAAAATGGGTACTGAAAAATGTTTCTCCTTATTGGACTTATTTCGCAATCAAAAAATGTTAATTTTTTGCAAATCAACAAATGATGACCTTGACCTTTGACCTTGACCTTATTTTGGTCCTTAGGGGTCACTGACCTTGTATACCAAGTTTCATTAAAATATCTTAAGATTTGTTGATTTTAGAATTTTATACTAAAAAAGTCAAAGTTTAAAGGGGAATAACTCCTTAATTGGTCAATATATCAGTATAAAAAATATCATTGGCACAACTTCAAGAGTTACTCTTCCTATTTCAAAAGGATTGAACTTGATAACTTTTAAGGGTTAAGAGGAGAAGAATAAACAAACTTTACAGCTAAAAGGGGCATAACTCTTATACGCGAAAGGGTACGGTACCCAAGTGTTTTTTCTGAAACGACAAACATTGACCGATAAAGTATACTAAGTTTCATTGCGACATGTCGCGTACTTCTCATAGTTGAAATTTAGCGAAACGGCGGAAGAAAGAAAATAATAATAATAATAATAATAATAATCAGAAGAAATACAATAAGGTCTTCCCTTGGAAAGGGAAAGACCTTAAAAAAGAGGGCAGATGAGACTTTTTCAGGGTTTTTAGGGTAGATATGGTTTAGTTATGGTGAAATAAGGTGTATTTATCCAAAAATAACATATTTTGGTCAAAAATGGCAAATTTCCAAATTTTCAAAAAAAGGGGGGGCAAAAGTCAACTTTTTTATTTTTGACATCTGGTGACTTTTAATGACTGAAATAGGTTGGAATGGTAAAGGTAAGGTGGTTTGACCTTGAAAAAACCTCCAAGGTCATACCATGGCTAAATACAGTGATACGGTGTAAAAATCACATAAATCCATGTCGCGACAACATTTTTTCACTTTTTTCAAAATTTTTTTCTGTGTTGGGTAGAGGGAACATAAACACACTATTTAAAGTAAAATGGGTACTGAAAAATGTTTCTCCTTATTGGACTTATTTCGCAATCAAAAAATGTTAATTTTTTGCAAATCAACAAATGATGACCTTGACCTTTGACCTTGACCTTATTTTGGTCCTTAGGGGTCACTGACCTTGTATACCAAGTTTCATTAAAATATCTTAAGATTTGTTGATTTTAGAATTTTATACTAAAAAAGTCAAAGTTTAAAGGGGAATAACTCCTTAATTGGTCAATATATCAGTATAAAAAATATCATTGGCACAACTTCAAGAGTTACTCTTCCTATTTCAAAAGGATTGAACTTGATAACTTTTAAGGGTTAAGAGGAGAAGAATAAACAAACTTTACAGCTAAAAGGGGCATAACTCTTATACGCGAAAGGGTACGGTACCCAAGTGTTTTTTCTGAAACGACAAACATTGACCGATAAAGTATACTAAGTTTCATTGCGACATGTCGCGTACTTCTCATAGTTGAAATTTAGCGAAACGGCGGAAGAAAGAAAATAATAATAATAATAATAATAATAATCAGAAGAAATACAATAAGGTCTTCCCTTGGAAAGGGAAAGACCTTAAAAAAGAGGGCAGATGAGACTTTTTCAGGGTTTTTAGGGTAGATATGGTTTAGTTATGGTGAAATAAGGTGTATTTATCCAAAAATAACATATTTTGGTCAAAAATGGCAAATTTCCAAATTTTCAAAAAAAGGGGGGGCAAAAGTCAACTTTTTTATTTTTGACATCTGGTGACTTTTAATGACTGAAATAGGTTGGAATGGTAAAGGTAAGGTGGTTTGACCTTGAAAAAACCTCCAAGGTCATACCATGGCTAAATACAGTGATACGGTGTAAAAATCACATAAATCCATGTCGCGACAACATTTTTTCACTTTTTTCAAATTTTTTTTCTGTGTTGGGTAGAGGGAACATAAACACACTATTTAAAGTAAAATGGGTACTGAAAAATGTTTCTCCTTATTGGACTTATTTCGCAATCAAAAAATGTTAATTTTTTGCAAATCAACAAATGATGACCTTGACCTTTGACCTTGACCTTATTTTGGTCCTTAGGGGTCACTGACCTTGTATACCAAGTTTCATTAAAATATCTTAAGATTTGTTGATTTTAGAATTTTATACTAAAAAAGTCAAAGTTTAAAGGGGAATAACTCCTTAATTGGTCAATATATCAGTATAAAAAATATCATTGGCACAACTTCAAGAGTTACTCTTCCTATTTCAAAAGGATTGAACTTGATAACTTTTAAGGGTTAAGAGGAGAAGAATAAACAAACTTTACAGCTAAAAGGGGCATAACTCTTATACGCGAAAGGGTACGGTACCCAAGTGTTTTTTCTGAAACGACAAACATTGACCGATAAAGTATACTAAGTTTCATTGCGACATGTCGCGTACTTCTCATAGTTGAAATTTAGCGAAACGGCGGAAGAAAGAAAATAATAATAATAATAATTAAATGACAATTCTTCCGGAAGAATTGTAAGGTCTTTCCCTTTCCTAAAGTCATGCTGTTTTAGAGTGTAACGCCACATAACCATACAGGGGCGCTGTATAACAGTTAAGTGCTTGTTAAAAAACGCTTGTGTTTGATAGAACTATCTTTATAGCGTTTGTTAACATTTATTTTAATAATACAGGAATCAAACTTAAACATGCGGTGGGAACTATTTTTGATCGATCAAAAAACTTGTTTTATGAATATCAAAACTTGTCAAATCAAAAATCAATGCTCAGAATTATAACATTTCCATGTTTAACTGAAAAAAAAAATAACGGTGCTATCCAAATTGAAAGGTAAAACTTGATAAAAATAATTGAATATTTCTTAAAGTAAAAAAAATGCAAAAGCAAGGATAGTAAGTAATTTTTTTTTCAGCTTTCATATGCTTTAATAAGAAATTTAAATATAAAGTAGAGAAGTAGTAATGATGGGACCATATACTGCCGCAAAAATTTATATTTATAGAAATCCATTCACACACATAAAAAATTAAATTGCTTATAATTTATGAGAAAAAAGTTGGGTTTAAAAATATTTATTTCTACGCATGTCGTGCTTAAGTGAGACCAAATATGTCCATTTAGATATTGAAAACTGAAAGTATTGTTTTGAAGTTTCGTTTACCTCTTACCAGTGCAAACTAGTAGGCTATGTGGTACTTTTTGCATGAAAATGCCACTCAC
Source organism: Arcuatula senhousia (assembly GCA_963971305.1). Lineage (NCBI taxonomy): Eukaryota > Metazoa > Mollusca > Bivalvia > Mytilida > Mytilidae > Arcuatula > Arcuatula senhousia. The sequence goes on along the minus strand of CAXARO010000281.1, from coordinate 148,392 downwards.
TAGACGACATTTTGTTGTGGTTAATATATTACTACAAAAAACATTATGGACAAGTAATAGAAAGTTAGAGGATAGACAGGGCCATCTTTTTCAGAAGAAATAAAAAGTGTATCCTTACAGGCTTTTGCTTATTTTAGAAAAAAGCGCAATTTTGGGAACCGGGTAATTTTATACTAAAATAGTCAAAGTTTAAAGGGGAATAACTCCTTAATTGGTCAATATATCAGTATAAAAAATATCATTGGCACAACTTCAAGAGTTACTCTTCCTATTTCAAAAGGATTGAACTTGATAACTTTTATGGGTTAAGAGGAGAAGAATAAACAAACTTTACAGCTAAAAGGGGCATAACTCTTATACGCGAAAGGGTACGGTACCCAAGTGTTTTTTCTGAAACGACAAACATTGACCGATAAAGTATACTAAGTATCATTGCGACATGTCGCGTACTTCTCATAGTTGAAATTTGGCGAAACGGCGGAAGAAAGAAAATAATAATAATAATAATAATAATCAGAAGAAATACAATAAGGTCTTCCCTTGGAAAGGGAAAGACCTTAATAATCAGAAGAAATACAATAAGGTCTTCCCTTGGAAAGGGAAAGACCTTAAAAAAGAGGGCAGATGGGACTTTTTCTGGGTTTTTATGGTTGATATCATCTAATTATGGTCAAATAAGGTGTATTTACCAAAAAATAACATTTTTTTGTCAAAAATGGCAAATTTCCAAATTTTCAAAAAAAGGGGGCGTGGCATGTCAACTTCCTTATTTCTGACATTTGAATAGTTTTAATTATTGAAACAGGTTGGAATAGTAAAAGTAAGTTGATTTGACCTTGAAAAATGTTTCAAGGTCATATAATGGCTAAGTATAGTGATACGGTCTAATTTTCACTAAAATCCATGTCGCGACACCATTTTTTCATATTTTTCCAAAAAATTTTTTGGGTTCAATTATGAAGACATAATCACATCATATAATGGAAAAAAAATTCCAAAAAGGGTTACATTTTATTTGAGCTATTTCGCAATGAAAAAAGACTCATTTTTTGAAAATTTACAAATGATGACCTTGACCTTTGACCTTGACCTAATTTTGGTCCTTAGGGGTCAATGACCTTGTATACTAAGTTTCATTGAAATATCTTAAGAAATGTTGATTTTAGAATTTTAATACTAAAAAAGTCAAAGTTTAAAGGGGAATAACTCCTGTATTGGTAAATATACCAATATGAAAATTGACCCTGCACAAGTTCAAGAGTTACTCTTCTGAATGCAAAAGGAATAAAGTTGGTACCTATTATGGTTTAGGAGGAGAAGATTCCACAAACTTTATAGCTAAAAGGGGCATAACTCTTATACGTAAAATGGTACGGTACCCAAGTGTTTTTTCTGAAACGACAAACATAGACCGATAAAGTATACCAAGTATCTTTGCGACATGTCGCGTACTTCTCAAAGTTGAAATTTGGCGAAACGGCGGAAGAAAGAAAATAATAATAATAATCAGAAGAAATACAATAAGGTCTTCCCTTGGAAAGGGAAAGACCTTAATAATCAGAAGAAATACAATAAGGTCTTCCCTTGGAAAGGGAAAGACCTTAAAAAGAGGGCAGATGGGCATTTTTCTAGGTTTTTAGGGTTGATATAATCTAATTATGGTCAAATAAGGTGTTTTTACCCAAAAATAACATTTTTTTGTCAAAAATGGCAAATTTCCAAATTTTGAAAAAAAGGGGGCGTGGCATGTCAACTTTCTTATTTCTGACATTTGAACAGTTTTAATCATTGAAACTGGTTGGAATAGTAAAAGTAAGTTGATTTGACCTTGAAAAATGTTTCAAGGTCATACAATTACTTAGTACAGTGATACGGTCTAATTTTAACAAAAATCCATGTCGCGACACCATTTTTTCATATTTTTTCAAAAATTTTTTTGTGTTCAATTAAGTAGACATAATCACATCATATAATGAAAAAAAAAATCTGGAAAAGGTTACATTTTATATGAGCTATTTCGCAATGAAAAAAGACTCATTTTTTGAAAATTTACAAATGATGACCTTGACCTTTGACCTTGACCTCATTTTGGTCCTTAGGGGTCACTGACCTGGTATACCAAGTTTCATTGAAATATCTTAAGATTTGTTGATTTTAGTATTTTAATACTAAAAAAGTCAAAGTTTAAAGGGGAATAACTCCTTAATTGGTCAATATATCAGTATAAAAAATATCATTGGCACAACTTCAAGAGTTACTCTTCCTATTTCAAAAGGATTGAACTTGATAACTTTTATGGGTTAAGAGGAGAAGAATAAACAAACTTTACAGCTAAAAGGGGCATAACTCTTATACGCGAAAGGGTACGGTACCCAAGTGTTTTTTCTGAAACGACAAACATTGACCGATAAAGTATACTAAGTATCATTGCGACATGTCGCGTACTTCTCATAGTTGAAATTTGGCGAAACGGCGGAAGAAAGAAAATAATAATAATAATAATAATAATCAGAAGAAATACAATAAGGTCTTCCCTTGGAAAGGGAAAGACCTTAATAATCAGAAGAAATACAATAAGGTCTTCCCTTGGAAAGGGAAAGACCTTAAAAAAGAGGGCAGATGGGACTTTTTCTGGGTTTTTATGGTTGATATCATCTAATTATGGTCAAATAAGGTGTATTTACCAAAAAATAACATTTTTTTGTCAAAAATGGCAAATTTCCAAATTTTCAAAAAAAGGGGGCGTGGCATGTCAACTTCCTTATTTCTGACATTTGAATAGTTTTAATTATTGAAACAGGTTGGAATAGTAAAAGTAAGTTGATTTGACCTTGAAAAATGTTTCAAGGTCATATAATGGCTAAGTATAGTGATACGGTCTAATTTTCACTAAAATCCATGTCGCGACACCATTTTTTCATATTTTTCCAAAAAATTTTTTGGGTTCAATTATGAAGACATAATCACATCATATAATGGAAAAAAAATTCCAAAAAGGGTTACATTTTATTTGAGCTATTTCGCAATGAAAAAAGACTCATTTTTTGAAAATTTACAAATGATGACCTTGACCTTTGACCTTGACCTAATTTTGGTCCTTAGGGGTCAATGACCTTGTATACTAAGTTTCATTGAAATATCTTAAGAAATGTTGATTTTAGAATTTTAATACTAAAAAAGTCAAAGTTTAAAGGGGAATAACTCCTGTATTGGTAAATATACCAATATGAAAATTGACCCTGCACAAGTTCAAGAGTTACTCTTCTGAATGCAAAAGGAATAAAGTTGGTACCTATTATGGTTTAGGAGGAGAAGATTCCACAAACTTTATAGCTAAAAGGGGCATAACTCTTATACGTAAAATGGTACGGTACCCAAGTGTTTTTTCTGAAACGACAAACATAGACCGATAAAGTATACCAAGTATCTTTGCGACATGTCGCGTACTTCTCAAAGTTGAAATTTGGCGAAACGGCGGAAGAAAGAAAATAATAATAATAATCAGAAGAAATACAATAAGGTCTTCCCTTGGAAAGGGAAAGACCTTAATAATCAGAAGAAATACAATAAGGTCTTCCCTTGGAAAGGGAAAGACCTTAAAAAGAGGGCAGATGGGCATTTTTCTAGGTTTTTAGGGTTGATATAATCTAATTATGGTCAAATAAGGTGTTTTTACCCAAAAATAACATTTTTTTGTCAAAAATGGCAAATTTCCAAATTTTGAAAAAAAGGGGGCGTGGCATGTCAACTTTCTTATTTCTGACATTTGAACAGTTTTAATCATTGAAACTGGTTGGAATAGTAAAAGTAAGTTGATTTGACCTTGAAAAATGTTTCAAGGTCATACAATTACTTAGTACAGTGATACGGTCTAATTTTAACAAAAATCCATGTCGCGACACCATTTTTTCATATTTTTTCAAAAATTTTTTTGTGTTCAATTAAGTAGACATAATCACATCATATAATGAAAAAAAAAATCTGGAAAAGGTTACATTTTATATGAGCTATTTCGCAATGAAAAAAGACTCATTTTTTGAAAATTTACAAATGATGACCTTGACCTTTGACCTTGACCTCATTTTGGTCCTTAGGGGTCACTGACCTGGTATACCAAGTTTCATTGAAATATCTTAAGATTTGTTGATTTTAGTATTTTAATACTAAAAAAGTCAAAGTTTAAAGGGGAATAACTCCTTAATTGGTCAATATATCAGTATAAAAAATATCATTGGCACAACTTCAAGAGTTACTCTTCCTATTTCAAAAGGATTGAACTTGATAACTTTTATGGGTTAAGAGGAGAAGAATAAACAAACTTTACAGCTAAAAGGGGCATAACTCTTATACGCGAAAGGGTACGGTACCCAAGTGTTTTTTCTGAAACGACAAACATTGACCGATAAAGTATACTAAGTATCATTGCGACATGTCGCGTACTTCTCATAGTTGAAATTTGGCGAAACGGCGGAAGAAAGAAAATAATAATAATAATAATAATAATCAGAAGAAATACAATAAGGTCTTCCCTTGGAAAGGGAAAGACCTTAATAATCAGAAGAAATACAATAAGGTCTTCCCTTGGAAAGGGAAAGACCTTAAAAAAGAGGGCAGATGGGACTTTTTCTGGGTTTTTATGGTTGATATCATCTAATTATGGTCAAATAAGGTGTATTTACCAAAAAATAACATTTTTTTGTCAAAAATGGCAAATTTCCAAATTTTCAAAAAAAGGGGGCGTGGCATGTCAACTTCCTTATTTCTGACATTTGAATAGTTTTAATTATTGAAACAGGTTGGAATAGTAAAAGTAAGTTGATTTGACCTTGAAAAATGTTTCAAGGTCATATAATGGCTAAGTATAGTGATACGGTCTAATTTTCACTAAAATCCATGTCGCGACACCATTTTTTCATATTTTTCCAAAAAATTTTTTGGGTTCAATTATGAAGACATAATCACATCATATAATGGAAAAAAAATTCCAAAAAGGGTTACATTTTATTTGAGCTATTTCGCAATGAAAAAAGACTCATTTTTTGAAAATTTACAAATGATGACCTTGACCTTTGACCTTGACCTAATTTTGGTCCTTAGGGGTCAATGACCTTGTATACTAAGTTTCATTGAAATATCTTAAGAAATGTTGATTTTAGAATTTTAATACTAAAAAAGTCAAAGTTTAAAGGGGAATAACTCCTGTATTGGTAAATATACCAATATGAAAATTGACCCTGCACAAGTTCAAGAGTTACTCTTCTGAATGCAAAAGGAATAAAGTTGGTACCTATTATGGTTTAGGAGGAGAAGATTCCACAAACTTTATAGCTAAAAGGGGCATAACTCTTATACGTAAAATGGTACGGTACCCAAGTGTTTTTTCTGAAACGACAAACATAGACCGATAAAGTATACCAAGTATCTTTGCGACATGTCGCGTACTTCTCAAAGTTGAAATTTGGCGAAACGGCGGAAGAAAGAAAATAATAATAATAATCAGAAGAAATACAATAAGGTCTTCCCTTGGAAAGGGAAAGACCTTAATAATCAGAAGAAATACAATAAGGTCTTCCCTTGGAAAGGGAAAGACCTTAAAAAGAGGGCAGATGGGCATTTTTCTAGGTTTTTAGGGTTGATATAATCTAATTATGGTCAAATAAGGTGTTTTTACCCAAAAATAACATTTTTTTGTCAAAAATGGCAAATTTCCAAATTTTGAAAAAAAGGGGGCGTGGCATGTCAACTTTCTTATTTCTGACATTTGAACAGTTTTAATCATTGAAACTGGTTGGAATAGTAAAAGTAAGTTGATTTGACCTTGAAAAATGTTTCAAGGTCATACAATTACTTAGTACAGTGATACGGTCTAATTTTAACAAAAATCCATGTCGCGACACCATTTTTTCATATTTTTTCAAAAATTTTTTTGTGTTCAATTAAGTAGACATAATCACATCATATAATGAAAAAAAAAATCTGGAAAAGGTTACATTTTATATGAGCTATTTCGCAATGAAAAAAGACTCATTTTTTGAAAATTTACAAATGATGACCTTGACCTTTGACCTTGACCTCATTTTGGTCCTTAGGGGTCACTGACCTGGTATACCAAGTTTCATTGAAATATCTTAAGATTTGTTGATTTTAGTATTTTAATACTAAAAAAGTCAAAGTTTAAAGGGGAATAACTCCTGTATTGGTAAATATACCAATATGAAAATTGACCCTGCACAAGTTCAAGAGTTACTCTTCTGAATGCAAAAGGAATAAAGTTGGTACCTATTATGGTTTAGGAGGAGAAGATTCCACAAACTTTATAGCTAAAAGGGGCATAACTCTTATACGTAAAATGGTACGGTACCCAAGTGTTTTTTCTGAAACGACAAAGATAGACCGATAAAGTATACCAAGTATCATTGCGACATGTCGCGTACTTCTCAAAGTTGAAATTTGGCGAAACGGCGGAAGAAAGAAAATAATAATAATAATAATAATCAGAAGAAATACAATAAGGTCTTCCCTTGGAAAGGGAAAGACCTTAATAATCAGAAGAAATACAATAAGGTCTTCCCTTGGAAAGGGAAAGACCTTAAAAAAGAGGGCAGATTGGACTTTTTCTGTGCTTTTAGGGTTGATATCATCTAATTATGGTCAAATAAGGTGTATTTATCCAAAAATAACATTTTTTGGTCAAAAATGGCAAATTTCCAAATTTTCAAAAAAAAGGGGGGGCAAAGGTCAACTTTTTTATTTTTTACATCTGGTGACTTTTAATGACTGAAATAGGTTGGAATAGTAAAGGTGAGGTAGTTTGACCTTGAAAAAACCTTCAAGGTCATACCATGGCTAAATACAGTGATACGGTGTAAAAATCACAAAAATCCATGTCGTGACAACATTTTATCACTTTTTTCAATTTTTTTTTCTGTGTTGGGTAGAGGGAGCATAAACACACTATTTAAAGTAAAATGGGTACTGAAAAATGTTTCTCCTTGTTGGACTTATTTCGCAATCAAAAAATGTTAATTTTTGGCAAATCAACAAATGATGACCTTGACCTTTGACCTTGACCTTATTCTGGTCCTTAGGGGTCACTGACCCTGTATACCAAGTTTCATCGAAATATCTTAAGATTTGTTGATTTTAGAATTTTATACTAAAAAAGTCAAAGTTTCAAGGGGAATAACTCCTATATTATTGAATATATCAATATAAAAAATAGTTGTGGCACAACAACAAGAGTTACTCTACCTGTTTCAAAAGGATTGAATTTGATACCTGTTATGGCTTAGGAGGAGATAGAGCAACAAACTTTACAGTGAAAGGGGAGATAATTCTTATACGCGAAAGGGTACGGTACCCAAGTGTTTTTTCTGAGACGACAAACCTTGACCGATAAAGTATACCAACTTTCATTGCGACATGTCGCGTACTTCTACAAGTTGATTTTTGGCGGAAGAAAGAAAATAATAATAATCAGAAGAAATACAATAAGGTCTTCCCTTGGAAAGGGAAAGACCTTAATAATAATCAGAAGAAATACAATAAGGTCTTCCCTTGGAAAGGGAAAGACCTTAAAAAAGAGGGCAGATGGGACTTTTTCTGGGTTTTTAGGGTTGATATCATCTAATTATGGTCAAATAAGGTGTATTTACCCAAAAATAACATTTTTTTGTCCAAAATGGCAAATTTCCAAATTTTCAAAAAAAGGGGGGGCAAAAATCAACTTTTTTAATTTTGACTTCTGGTGACTTTTAATGACTGAAATAGGTTGGAATAGTATAGGTAAGGTGGTTTGACCTTGAAAAAACCTTCAAGGTCATATCATGGCTAAATACAGTGATACGGTGTAAAAATCACAAAAATCCATGTCACGACAACATTTTTTCACTTTTTTCAAATTTTTTTTCTGTGTTGGGTAGAGGGATAATAAACACAATATTTAAAGTAAAATGGGTACTGAAAAATGTTTCTCCTTGTTGGACTTATTTCACAATCAAAAAATGTTAATTTTTGGCAAATCAACAAATGATGACCTTGACCTTTGACCTTGACCTTATTCTGGTCCTAAGGGGTCACTGACCCTGTATACCAAGTTTCATTGAAATATCTTAAGATTTGTTGATTTTAGAATTTTATACTAAAAAAGTCAAAGTTTCAAGGGGAATAACTCCTATATTATTGAATATATCAATATAAAAAATAGTTGTGGCACAACACCAAGAGTTACTCTACCTGTTTCAAAAGGATTGAATTTGATACCTGTTATGGCTTAGGAGGAGATAGAGCAACAAACTTTACAGTGAAAGGGGAGATAATTCTTATACGCGAAAGGGTACGGTACCCAAGTGTTTTTTCTGAGACGACAAACCTTGACCGATAAAGTATACCAACTTTCATTGCGACATGTCGCGTACTTCTCAAAGTTGAAATTTGGCGAAACGGCGGAAGAAAGAAAATAATAATAATAATCAGAAGAAATACAATAAGGTCTTCCCTTGGAAAGGGAAAGACCTTAAAAAAGAGGGCAGATGGGACTTTTTCTGGGTTTTTAGGGTTGATATCATCTAATTATGGTCAAATAAGGTGTATTTACCCAAAAATAACATTTTTTTGTCAAAAATGGCAAATTTCCAAATTTTCAAAAAAAGGGGGGGCAAAAATCAACTTTTTTAATTTTGACTTCTGGTGACTTTTAATGACTGAAATAGGTTGGAATAGTATAGGTAAGGTGGTTTGACCTTGAAAAAACCTTCAAGGTCATATCATGGCTAAATACAGTGATACGGTGTAAAAATCACAAAAATCCATGTCACGACAACATTTTTTCACTTTTTTCAAATTTTTTTTCTGTGTTGGGTAGAGGGATAATAAACACAATATTTAAAGTAAATGGGTACTGAAAAATGTTTCTCCTTGTTGGACTTATTTCACAATCAAAAAATGTTAATTTTTGGCAAATCAACAAATGATGACCTTGACCTTTGACCTTGACCTTATTCTGGTCCTAAGGGGTCACTGACCCTGTATACCAAGTTTCATTGAAATATCTTAAGATTTGTTGATTTTAGAATTTTATACTAAAAAAGTCAAAGTTTCAAGGGGAATAACTCCTATATTATTGAATATATCAATATAAAAAATAGTTGTGGCACAACACCAAGAGTTACTCTACCTGTTTCAAAAGGATTGAATTTGATACCTGTTATGGCTTAGGAGGAGATAGAGCAACAAACTTTACAGTGAAAGGGGAGATAATTCTTATACGCGAAAGGGTACGGTACCCAAGTGTTTTTTCTGAGACGACAAACCTTGACCGATAAAGTATACCAACTTTCATTGCGACATGTCGCGTACTTCTCAAAGTTGAAATTTGGCGAAACGGCGGAAGAAAGAAAATAATAATAATAATCAGAAGAAATACAATAAGGTCTTCCCTTGGAAAGGGAAAGACCTTAATAATAATAATCAGAAGAAATACAATAAGGTCTTCCCTTGGAAAGGGAAAGACCTTAAAAAAGAGGGCAGATGAGACTTTTTCAGGGTTTTTAGGGTAGATATGGTTTAGTTATGGTGAAATAAGGTGTATTTATCCAAAAATAACATATTTTGGTCAAAAATGGCAAATTTCCAAATTTTCAAAAAAAGGGGGGGCAAAAGTCAACTTTTTTATTTTTGACATCTGGTGACTTTTATCGACTGAAATAGGTTGGAATGGTAAAGGTAAGGTGGTTTGACCTTGAAAAAACCTCCAAGGTCATACCATGGCTAAATACAGTGATACGGTGTAAAAATCACATAAATCCATGTCGCGACAACATTTTTTCACTTTTTTCAAATTTTTTTTCTGTGTTGGGTAGAGGGAACATAAACACACTATTTAAAGTAAAATGGGTACTGAAAAATGTTTCTCCTTATTGGACTTATTTCGCAATCAAAAAATGTTAATTTTTTGCAAATCAACAAATGATGACCTTGACCTTTGACCTTGACCTTATTTTGGTCCTTAGGGGTCACTGACCTTGTATACCAAGTTTCATTAAAATATCTTAAGATTTGTTGATTTTAGAATTTTATACTAAAAAAGTCAAAGTTTAAAGGGGAATAACTCCTTAATTGGTCAATATATCAGTATAAAAAATATCATTGGCACAACTTCAAGAGTTACTCTTCCTATTTCAAAAGGATTGAACTTGATAACTTTTAAGGGTTAAGAGGAGAAGAATAAACAAACTTTACAGCTAAAAGGGGCATAACTCTTATACGCGAAAGGGTACGGTACCCAAGTGTTTTTTCTGAAACGACAAACATTGACCGATAAAGTATACTAAGTTTCATTGCGACATGTCGCGTACTTCTCATAGTTGAAATTTAGCGAAACGGCGGAAGAAAGAAAATAATAATAATAATAATAATAATAATCAGAAGAAATACAATAAGGTCTTCCCTTGGAAAGGGAAAGACCTTAAAAAAGAGGGCAGATGAGACTTTTTCAGGGTTTTTAGGGTAGATATGGTTTAGTTATGGTGAAATAAGGTGTATTTATCCAAAAATAACATATTTTGGTCAAAAATGGCAAATTTCCAAATTTTCAAAAAAAGGGGGGGCAAAAGTCAACTTTTTTATTTTTGACATCTGGTGACTTTTAATGACTGAAATAGGTTGGAATGGTAAAGGTAAGGTGGTTTGACCTTGAAAAAACCTCCAAGGTCATACCATGGCTAAATACAGTGATACGGTGTAAAAATCACATAAATCCATGTCGCGACAACATTTTTTCACTTTTTTCAAATTTTTTTTCTGTGTTGGGTAGAGGGAACATAAACACACTATTTAAAGTAAAATGGGTACTGAAAAATGTTTCTCCTTATTGGACTTATTTCGCAATCAAAAAATGTTAATTTTTTGCAAATCAACAAATGATGACCTTGACCTTTGACCTTGACCTTATTTTGGTCCTTAGGGGTCACTGACCTTGTATACCAAGTTTCATTAAAATATCTTAAGATTTGTTGATTTTAGAATTTTATACTAAAAAAGTCAAAGTTTAAAGGGGAATAACTCCTTAATTGGTCAATATATCAGTATAAAAAATATCATTGGCACAACTTCAAGAGTTACTCTTCCTATTTCAAAAGGATTGAACTTGATAACTTTTAAGGGTTAAGAGGAGAAGAATAAACAAACTTTACAGCTAAAAGGGGCATAACTCTTATACGCGAAAGGGTACGGTACCCAAGTGTTTTTTCTGAAACGACAAACATTGACCGATAAAGTATACTAAGTTTCATTGCGACATGTCGCGTACTTCTCATAGTTGAAATTTAGCGAAACGGCGGAAGAAAGAAAATAATAATAATAATAATAATAATAATCAGAAGAAATACAATAAGGTCTTCCCTTGGAAAGGGAAAGACCTTAAAAAAGAGGGCAGATGAGACTTTTTCAGGGTTTTTAGGGTAGATATGGTTTAGTTATGGTGAAATAAGGTGTATTTATCCAAAAATAACATATTTTGGTCAAAAATGGCAAATTTCCAAATTTTCAAAAAAAGGGGGGGCAAAAGTCAACTTTTTTATTTTTGACATCTGGTGACTTTTAATGACTGAAATAGGTTGGAATGGTAAAGGTAAGGTGGTTTGACCTTGAAAAAACCTCCAAGGTCATACCATGGCTAAATACAGTGATACGGTGTAAAAATCACATAAATCCATGTCGCGACAACATTTTTTCACTTTTTTCAAATTTTTTTTCTGTGTTGGGTAGAGGGAACATAAACACACTATTTAAAGTAAAATGGGTACTGAAAAATGTTTCTCCTTATTGGACTTATTTCGCAATCAAAAAATGTTAATTTTTTGCAAATCAACAAATGATGACCTTGACCTTTGACCTTGACCTTATTTTGGTCCTTAGGGGTCACTGACCTTGTATACCAAGTTTCATTAAAATATCTTAAGATTTGTTGATTTTAGAATTTTATACTAAAAAAGTCAAAGTTTAAAGGGGAATAACTCCTTAATTGGTCAATATATCAGTATAAAAAATATCATTGGCACAACTTCAAGAGTTACTCTTCCTATTTCAAAAGGATTGAACTTGATAACTTTTAAGGGTTAAGAGGAGAAGAATAAACAAACTTTACAGCTAAAAGGGGCATAACTCTTATACGCGAAAGGGTACGGTACCCAAGTGTTTTTTCTGAAACGACAAACATTGACCGATAAAGTATACTAAGTTTCATTGCGACATGTCGCGTACTTCTCATAGTTGAAATTTAGCGAAACGGCGGAAGAAAGAAAATAATAATAATAATAATAATAATAATCAGAAGAAATACAATAAGGTCTTCCCTTGGAAAGGGAAAGACCTTAAAAAAGAGGGCAGATGAGACTTTTTCAGGGTTTTTAGGGTAGATATGGTTTAGTTATGGTGAAATAAGGTGTATTTATCCAAAAATAACATATTTTGGTCAAAAATGGCAAATTTCCAAATTTTCAAAAAAAGGGGGGGCAAAAGTCAACTTTTTTATTTTTGACATCTGGTGACTTTTAATGACTGAAATAGGTTGGAATGGTAAAGGTAAGGTGGTTTGACCTTGAAAAAACCTCCAAGGTCATACCATGGCTAAATACAGTGATACGGTGTAAAAATCACATAAATCCATGTCGCGACAACATTTTTTCACTTTTTTCAAATTTTTTTTCTGTGTTGGGTAGAGGGAACATAAACACACTATTTAAAGTAAAATGGGTACTGAAAAATGTTTCTCCTTATTGGACTTATTTCGCAATCAAAAAATGTTAATTTTTTGCAAATCAACAAATGATGACCTTGACCTTTGACCTTGACCTTATTTTGGTCCTTAGGGGTCACTGACCTTGTATACCAAGTTTCATTAAAATATCTTAAGATTTGTTGATTTTAGAATTTTATACTAAAAAAGTCAAAGTTTAAAGGGGAATAACTCCTTAATTGGTCAATATATCAGTATAAAAAATATCATTGGCACAACTTCAAGAGTTACTCTTCCTATTTCAAAAGGATTGAACTTGATAACTTTTAAGGGTTAAGAGGAGAAGAATAAACAAACTTTACAGCTAAAAGGGGCATAACTCTTATACGCGAAAGGGTACGGTACCCAAGTGTTTTTTCTGAAACGACAAACATTGACCGATAAAGTATACTAAGTTTCATTGCGACATGTCGCGTACTTCTCATAGTTGAAATTTAGCGAAACGGCGGAAGAAAGAAAATAATAATAATAATAATAATAATTAAAATGCCATTTGTTCAGAGAACAAATGAGAGGTCTTTCCCTGTCTCTTGTCTCTCTGTCGCTTTAGCATGTTAGCATTATGGTGTCCAATACAAGTACTATAGACAAATGAGTTATTTCGTTTTCGATATGAGGTTACCAATAGTTATCAAATAGGTTCCAGAATAAAGATCAAGGGGCCTAGTGTCAGAAAAAGGGTGGTTGCTAAGGACATTTTGTTGGTTGCTATGGACTAAGGGTTACTTCCGGTTGACAAATTTTAATTCTAAACTCGGAAAGTAGTCTTGGTTAAGAATATATATGGTTGCTATGGACTTTTCATAAATGTTACCTTGTTGCTAGGGAATGACCTTGACCCATGACCTTTGACCTTGTACTCAAATTGTAGCTCTTTGCATTCTGATTCATTTAAATATACATGTTTACTATACTATCTGTAATGGTTTTCAAGTTATTGGCTAAAAACGTGTCTCGCGAAACTTGTTTTGGCCGCCATTTTGGAACCGTTCAACCGAGTCATGTACTGTTTGGGTTCAAATTGTAGGTAATTTAATTCTCTTTCAAATGAACCCTATGTTTCATTCACCATCTTTTATGGTTAAAAAGTTATAAACAAAAAATCATTTTAAAAATACGAATCAAGGGCGATAACTCAAAAACCACAAGTTTTACGCTTTCGCACCTGAAACACTTTTTGTAGATTTCGACATGGCGAACATTTTTTCCATGTACTGTCCACTTCAATTTTGTACGGTTTAAGCGTTATTTCATAAAAACTGTTTACGGTGTCAGCCATTTTGAAAATGGCTGCCCGAAACCATTCGACTTTGGTCTTAAATTGAAGGGCCCATAATGACGGTCACAAAAAACCCATATGTTTACTATATTATCTCTGACGGTTTAAAAGTTATAAGCCAAAAACAGATAAGCCGAAACGCGTTAAGGGCCATAACTCGAAAACGGTTTGTCGTACAGTGTTCGACCCTTTATATCAAATAAAGGTCTAAATGAGACGAGTATTTTCCCCATTACATGTCTGCTTCAATTTTGTATGGTTTTTGAGCTATACTGCAAACAAGGTGTATCATGACCTCTGACCTTGAGATTTGACCTTTGACCTTGACATTTTTGAATGCAACATATGTCACCTAGGATGAATGGTGAAGGTCCCAAGTCTCTAGGACTAACCGTTTTGAAGAAAAAAATTTTGACGTGTCGCGACAGGTTTCGACTCAAAAACGCGTAACCAGGAAGTTGATCGAAAAAAATTTTTTTTCGTGATGACATGTTCCCATGAGTCCAGCAACATTTCCCACACTTTAAATTTTTGATATCGGTTACGGTGTAGGAGGAGATCTGTGCACAAGGGTTTTCGGTCTGGGGCAGATAACTCCGTTACTAAAAATAGTTCAGTTTTCAGGTTGCGGTCAAGGCGAGTCTGGGTATGACCGAGTTAACGCAAGAAGTATCGTAAAGATATGTCGCGACACTTTTGCGACATTCACAGCGGAAAAGAAGAAGAAAAATAATAATAATAATAATAACCATAAGAAATACAGTAAGGTCTTTCCACTGTAGTGGGAAAGACCTTAATAATCAGAAGAAATACAATAAGGTCTTCCCTTGGAAAGGGAAAGACCTTAAAAAAGAGGGCAGATGAGACTTTTTCAGGGTTTTTAGGGTAGATATGGTTTAGTTATGGTGAAATAAGGTGTATTTATCCAAAAATAACATATTTTGGTCAAAAATGGCAAATTTCCAAATTTTCAAAAAAAGGGGGGGCAAAAGTCAACTTTTTTATTTTTGACATCTGGTGACTTTTAATGACTGAAATAGGTTGGAATGGTAAAGGTAAGGTGGTTTGACCTTGAAAAAACCTCCAAGGTCATACCATGGCTAAATACAGTGATACGGTGTAAAAATCACATAAATCCATGTCGCGACAACATTTTTTCACTTTTTTCAAATTTTTTTTCTGTGTTGGGTAGAGGGAACATAAACACACTATTTAAAGTAAAATGGGTACTGAAAAATGTTTCTCCTTATTGGACTTATTTCGCAATCAAAAAATGTTAATTTTTTGCAAATCAACAAATGATGACCTTGACCTTTGACCTTGACCTTATTTTGGTCCTTAGGGGTCACTGACCTTGTATACCAAGTTTCATTAAAATATCTTAAGATTTGTTGATTTTAGAATTTTATACTAAAAAAGTCAAAGTTTAAAGGGGAATAACTCCTTAATTGGTCAATATATCAGTATAAAAAATATCATTGGCACAACTTCAAGAGTTACTCTTCCTATTTCAAAAGGATTGAACTTGATAACTTTTAAGGGTTAAGAGGAGAAGAATAAACAAACTTTACAGCTAAAAGGGGCATAACTCTTATACGCGAAAGGGTACGGTACCCAAGTGTTTTTTCTGAAACGACAAACATTGACCGATAAAGTATACTAAGTTTCATTGCGACATGTCGCGTACTTCTCATAGTTGAAATTTAGCGAAACGGCGGAAGAAAGAAAATAATAATAATAATAATAATAATAATCAGAAGAAATACAATAAGGTCTTCCCTTGGAAAGGGAAAGACCTTAAAAAAGAGGGCAGATGAGACTTTTTCAGGGTTTTTAGGGTAGATATGGTTTAGTTATGGTGAAATAAGGTGTATTTATCCAAAAATAACATATTTTGGTCAAAAATGGCAAATTTCCAAATTTTCAAAAAAAGGGGGGGCAAAAGTCAACTTTTTTATTTTTGACATCTGGTGACTTTTAATGACTGAAATAGGTTGGAATGGTAAAGGTAAGGTGGTTTGACCTTGAAAAAACCTCCAAGGTCATACCATGGCTAAATACAGTGATACGGTGTAAAAATCACATAAATCCATGTCGCGACAACATTTTTTCACTTTTTTCAAATTTTTTTTCTGTGTTGGGTAGAGGGAACATAAACACACTATTTAAAGTAAAATGGGTACTGAAAAATGTTTCTCCTTATTGGACTTATTTCGCAATCAAAAAATGTTAATTTTTTGCAAATCAACAAATGATGACCTTGACCTTTGACCTTGACCTTATTTTGGTCCTTAGGGGTCACTGACCTTGTATACCAAGTTTCATTAAAATATCTTAAGATTTGTTGATTTTAGAATTTTATACTAAAAAAGTCAAAGTTTAAAGGGGAATAACTCCTTAATTGGTCAATATATCAGTATAAAAAATATCATTGGCACAACTTCAAGAGTTACTCTTCCTATTTCAAAAGGATTGAACTTGATAACTTTTAAGGGTTAAGAGGAGAAGAATAAACAAACTTTACAGCTAAAAGGGGCATAACTCTTATACGCGAAAGGGTACGGTACCCAAGTGTTTTTTCTGAAACGACAAACATTGACCGATAAAGTATACTAAGTTTCATTGCGACATGTCGCGTACTTCTCATAGTTGAAATTTAGCGAAACGGCGGAAGAAAGAAAATAATAATAATAATAATAATAATAATCAGAAGAAATACAATAAGGTCTTCCCTTGGAAAGGGAAAGACCTTAAAAAAGAGGGCAGATGAGACTTTTTCAGGGTTTTTAGGGTAGATATGGTTTAGTTATGGTGAAATAAGGTGTATTTATCCAAAAATAACATATTTTGGTCAAAAATGGCAAATTTCCAAATTTTCAAAAAAAGGGGGGGCAAAAGTCAACTTTTTTATTTTTGACATCTGGTGACTTTTAATGACTGAAATAGGTTGGAATGGTAAAGGTAAGGTGGTTTGACCTTGAAAAAACCTCCAAGGTCATACCATGGCTAAATACAGTGATACGGTGTAAAAATCACATAAATCCATGTCGCGACAACATTTTTTCACTTTTTTCAAATTTTTTTTCTGTGTTGGGTAGAGGGAACATAAACACACTATTTAAAGTAAAATGGGTACTGAAAAATGTTTCTCCTTATTGGACTTATTTCGCAATCAAAAAATGTTAATTTTTTGCAAATCAACAAATGATGACCTTGACCTTTGACCTTGACCTTATTTTGGTCCTTAGGGGTCACTGACCTTGTATACCAAGTTTCATTAAAATATCTTAAGATTTGTTGATTTTAGAATTTTATACTAAAAAAGTCAAAGTTTAAAGGGGAATAACTCCTTAATTGGTCAATATATCAGTATAAAAAATATCATTGGCACAACTTCAAGAGTTACTCTTCCTATTTCAAAAGGATTGAACTTGATAACTTTTAAGGGTTAAGAGGAGAAGAATAAACAAACTTTACAGCTAAAAGGGGCATAACTCTTATACGCGAAAGGGTACGGTACCCAAGTGTTTTTTCTGAAACGACAAACATTGACCGATAAAGTATACTAAGTTTCATTGCGACATGTCGCGTACTTCTCATAGTTGAAATTTAGCGAAACGGCGGAAGAAAGAAAATAATAATAATAATAATAATAATAATCAGAAGAAATACAATAAGGTCTTCCCTTGGAAAGGGAAAGACCTTAAAAAAGAGGGCAGATGAGACTTTTTCAGGGTTTTTAGGGTAGATATGGTTTAGTTATGGTGAAATAAGGTGTATTTATCCAAAAATAACATATTTTGGTCAAAAATGGCAAATTTCCAAATTTTCAAAAAAAGGGGGGGCAAAAGTCAACTTTTTTATTTTTGACATCTGGTGACTTTTAATGACTGAAATAGGTTGGAATGGTAAAGGTAAGGTGGTTTGACCTTGAAAAAACCTCCAAGGTAATACCATGGCTAAATACAGTGATACGGTGTAAAAATCACATAAATCCATGTCGCGACAACATTTTTTCACTTTTTTCAAATTTTTTTTCTGTGTTGGGTAGAGGGAACATAAACACACTATTTAAAGTAAAATGGGTACTGAAAAATGTTTCTCCTTATTGGACTTATTTCGCAATCAAAAAATGTTAATTTTTTGCAAATCAACAAATGATGACCTTGACCTTTGACCTTGACCTTATTTTGGTCCTTAGGGGTCACTGACCTTGTATACCAAGTTTCATTAAAATATCTTAAGATTTGTTGATTTTAGAATTTTATACTAAAAAAGTCAAAGTTTAAAGGGGAATAACTCCTTAATTGGTCAATATATCAGTATAAAAAATATCATTGGCACAACTTCAAGAGTTACTCTTCCTATTTCAAAAGGATTGAACTTGATAACTTTTAAGGGTTAAGAGGAGAAGAATAAACAAACTTTACAGCTAAAAGGGGCATAACTCTTATACGCGAAAGGGTACGGTACCCAAGTGTTTTTTCTGAAACGACAAACATTGACCGATAAAGTATACTAAGTTTCATTGCGACATGTCGCGTACTTCTCATAGTTGAAATTTAGCGAAACGGCGGAAGAAAGAAAATAATAATAATAATAATAATAATAATCAGAAGAAATACAATAAGGTCTTCCCTTGGAAAGGGAAAGACCTTAAAAAAGAGGGCAGATGAGACTTTTTCAGGGTTTTTAGGGTAGATATGGTTTAGTTATGGTGAAATAAGGTGTATTTATCCAAAAATAACATATTTTGGTCAAAAATGGCAAATTTCCAAATTTTCAAAAAAAGGGGGGGCAAAAGTCAACTTTTTTATTTTTGACATCTGGTGACTTTTAATGACTGAAATAGGTTGGAATGGTAAAGGTAAGGTGGTTTGACCTTGAAAAAACCTCCAAGGTCATACCATGGCTAAATACAGTGATACGGTGTAAAAATCACATAAATCCATGTCGCGACAACATTTTTTCACTTTTTTCAAATTTTTTTTCTGTGTTGGGTAGAGGGAACATAAACACACTATTTAAAGTAAAATGGGTACTGAAAAATGTTTCTCCTTATTGGACTTATTTCGCAATCAAAAAATGTTAATTTTTTGCAAATCAACAAATGATGACCTTGACCTTTGACCTTGACCTTATTTTGGTCCTTAGGGGTCACTGACCTTGTATACCAAGTTTCATTAAAATATCTTAAGATTTGTTGATTTTAGAATTTTATACTAAAAAAGTCAAAGTTTAAAGGGGAATAACTCCTTAATTGGTCAATATATCAGTATAAAAAATATCATTGGCACAACTTCAAGAGTTACTCTTCCTATTTCAAAAGGATTGAACTTGATAACTTTTAAGGGTTAAGAGGAGAAGAATAAACAAACTTTACAGCTAAAAGGGGCATAACTCTTATACGCGAAAGGGTACGGTACCCAAGTGTTTTTTCTGAAACGACAAACATTGACCGATAAAGTATACTAAGTTTCATTGCGACATGTCGCGTACTTCTCATAGTTGAAATTTAGCGAAACGGCGGAAGAAAGAAAATAATAATAATAATAATAATAATAATCAGAAGAAATACAATAAGGTCTTCCCTTGGAAAGGGAAAGACCTTAAAAAAGAGGGCAGATGAGACTTTTTCAGGGTTTTTAGGGTAGATATGGTTTAGTTATGGTGAAATAAGGTGTATTTATCCAAAAATAACATATTTTGGTCAAAAATGGCAAATTTCCAAATTTTCAAAAAAAGGGGGGGCAAAAGTCAACTTTTTTATTTTTGACATCTGGTGACTTTTAATGACTGAAATAGGTTGGAATGGTAAAGGTAAGGTGGTTTGACCTTGAAAAAACCTCCAAGGTCATACCATGGCTAAATACAGTGATACGGTGTAAAAATCACATAAATCCATGTCGCGACAACATTTTTTCACTTTTTTCAAATTTTTTTTCTGTGTTGGGTAGAGGGAACATAAACACACTATTTAAAGTAAAATGGGTACTGAAAAATGTTTCTCCTTATTGGACTTATTTCGCAATCAAAAAATGTTAATTTTTTGCAAATCAACAAATGATGACCTTGACCTTTGACCTTGACCTTATTTTGGTCCTTAGGGGTCACTGACCTTGTATACCAAGTTTCATTAAAATATCTTAAGATTTGTTGATTTTAGAATTTTATACTAAAAAAGTCAAAGTTTAAAGGGGAATAACTCCTTAATTGGTCAATATATCAGTATAAAAAATATCATTGGCACAACTTCAAGAGTTACTCTTCCTATTTCAAAAGGATTGAACTTGATAACTTTTAAGGGTTAAGAGGAGAAGAATAAACAAACTTTACAGCTAAAAGGGGCATAACTCTTATACGCGAAAGGGTACGGTACCCAAGTGTTTTTTCTGAAACGACAAACATTGACCGATAAAGTATACTAAGTTTCATTGCGACATGTCGCGTACTTCTCATAGTTGAAATTTAGCGAAACGGCGGAAGAAAGAAAATAATAATAATAATAATAATAATAATCAGAAGAAATACAATAAGGTCTTCCCTTGGAAAGGGAAAGACCTTAAAAAAGAGGGCAGATGAGACTTTTTCAGGGTTTTTAGGGTAGATATGGTTTAGTTATGGTGAAATAAGGTGTATTTATCCAAAAATAACATATTTTGGTCAAAAATGGCAAATTTCCAAATTTTCAAAAAAAGGGGGGGCAAAAGTCAACTTTTTTATTTTTGACATCTGGTGACTTTTAATGACTGAAATAGGTTGGAATGGTAAAGGTAAGGTGGTTTGACCTTGAAAAAACCTCCAAGGTCATACCATGGCTAAATACAGTGATACGGTGTAAAAATCACATAAATCCATGTCGCGACAACATTTTTTCACTTTTTTCAAATTTTTTTTCTGTGTTGGGTAGAGGGAACATAAACACACTATTTAAAGTAAAATGGGTACTGAAAAATGTTTCTCCTTATTGGACTTATTTCGCAATCAAAAAATGTTAATTTTTTGCAAATCAACAAATGATGACCTTGACCTTTGACCTTGACCTTATTTTGGTCCTTAGGGGTCACTGACCTTGTATACCAAGTTTCATTAAAATATCTTAAGATTTGTTGATTTTAGAATTTTATACTAAAAAAGTCAAAGTTTAAAGGGGAATAACTCCTTAATTGGTCAATATATCAGTATAAAAAATATCATTGGCACAACTTCAAGAGTTACTCTTCCTATTTCAAAAGGATTGAACTTGATAACTTTTAAGGGTTAAGAGGAGAAGAATAAACAAACTTTACAGCTAAAAGGGGCATAACTCTTATACGCGAAAGGGTACGGTACCCAAGTGTTTTTTCTGAAACGACAAACATTGACCGATAAAGTATACTAAGTTTCATTGCGACATGTCGCGTACTTCTCATAGTTGAAATTTAGCGAAACGGCGGAAGAAAGAAAATAATAATAATAATAATAATAATTAAATTACAATCGTTCAAAGAACGATTGCGAGGTCTTTCCCTAATTGTGTCCTCCAATAGAAATAGATTCCTAACTGAATGATACCATTTTTTGATATATCAACCTGGTAGGAAGTCCATATTAAAAAAATATATGGTTGCTATGGACTTTTAGGTCGGTTGCTATGATCAAAACGTCACTTCCGGTCATAAAATATAGACTCAGTAAGTAGTCTAAATTCATAAAATGTATGGTTGTTATGGACTTTTTATAAAGATAACCTTGTTGCTAAGGACTAACATTGACCCCTGACCTTTGACCTTGGACCCAACTTAAAGCCCCTTCCACTGTTTCTGAAAATATGTGGTTGCTATGGACATTTCCTTACGGTTACCTTGTTGCTAAGGACTTGCCTTGGCACCTGATTTTTGATCTTGGACCTAAATTATAGCCCCATCTACACTGATTCTGAAAATATATGGTTGCTATGGACTTTTCTTTAAGGTTTCCTTGTTGCTAAGGCTTGACCTTGACCCCTGGCCTGTGACCTTGGACCTAAATTATAGCCCCTCCCACAATGATTCTGAAAATATATGGTTGCTATGGACTTTTCCTTAAGGTTACCTTGTTGCTAAGAACTGACCTTGACCTATGACCTTAGACCTAACTTACAGCCCCTTCCTAACTAATTGTGAGAATATATGGTTGCTATGGACTTTTCCTTAACATTACATTGTTAAATATGGATTACTATATATTGTGCAATACATTCCTATATTTAGTCATGACGCAATAATTCAAACTTGAGATTTGACCTATGACATATATATTTTCGGATGCAACTTATGTCACCTAAGACAATTGGTGAAGGTCCAAAGTCTTAAGGACTAACCGTTTTGAAATAAATTTTGTAGGCGCATCGCGACACTTTAAGGTAAAAAACATAACCAGGAAGTTGTTCGAAAATTTGTTTTTTTGCATTACGAATCATGGCCAGATGTAAGGTAAAAAATTCCACACTTCAGATTTTTTATAACAGTTATGGATTCTGAGTTTATTTGCAGACAAGGTTTTTGGGTTACGGGCAGATAACTCCATTACTAAAAATAGATTCGTTTCGCTGGGTTAGTCAGGTCAAGCCCAGGCATGGTCGGTTAATGGTACTAAGTACCGAAATGATATGTCTCGACACTTTTGTTATAGTGACTGCGGAAAAAAGGAGAATAATAATTTTATAATTAAAAAAAAAAAAAAAAATTTATAGTTATTTTAAATTTTTTTATAATTTTTTGATTTTGTTGTAATTTAAAAAAAAAAAATTATAATTATTTTTATTTATTTTTATGATATATTATTATTTAAAAAAAATATATAATTATTTTTGATTTTTTTATAATCTATTATAATTTTTTAAATTTTTTAAAATTAAAAAAAAATTCTATAATTTTTTATAATTTTTTTTATAATTTAAAAAATATATATAATTTTTTAATAATTTTTTTTTATAATCTAAAAAAATATATATTTTTTTTATAATTTTTTTATAATCTATTATTTTTTTTATAATTTATTATAATTTTTTTTAACTTTTTATATTTTTAAAAAATTATTTTATAACTAATTATAATTTTTAAAATTTTTTATATTTTTTTTATAATTTTCATAATTCATTATTATTTTCATTTTTGGGACGATGGTCTGAAATAAGTTAGGGGCGATTCAACTTTAGCCCCCTCTCCCCCCTCGCCCTCTTGTCGACATAAAGGGGTGTGGCTAAGAAACTAACTAAAAAAAAAGATGCAAATATGAATCAATAACTGTTACAAAACATCTAATTAGGGATGGTGATATTGAACAACATGATGAAATCTGTTAAAACAACGTTTAACAGAGATGTTTCAAGTGTTGTAACTCTAAAACGGTTAAATTATGTAAAATCTTGATATTATTTTAGACCAGACAAAAATAAGCATGAAGCAGTTATATATATATATCTTAACCTTTAAAACAATCGATATTTTTGGACAGTTTCGGTCGCAGTTTATCGGACCTCTGTTGTCGATATAGTCCCTTTTAAAAATATAATATTCTGTTTAAAGATGTATCTAAGAATCTTTATTTGGTCCTATTAATTGCTTCTGTGATTAAATGATAGTTTACTATCAAATTTTTGGAATAAAATAGGTAAAACTTGATTTAGCATAAAAAGTCGTTAATTGTCTTCCACACGTCTTGCTAAAAAGAGACTGAAAATATCCTGCAAAAAATAAAAAAATGACCTTTTTTGTTTTTGTTGATATGACCTTGACCTTTATATTTTTGGATGTACCATAGGTCACCTAAAATGAATGGTGAAAGTTTTGAGGTTCTACGACAAACGGTTCTAAAAATAGAAATTTTTACGTTTTTGTCAATTCGCGACTCAAAATTGCGTAACCGTGACACATATCGAAAAACTTTTTTTTGGGTGACAAAACATGACCAGGAGTGAGGTAACAATTTCCACTCTTCAGAATTTTTATATCGGTTACAGTTCTTGAGTTTATCTGATAACAAGGTTTTTCGGTCTGGGGCAGATAACTCTGTTACTAAAAATAGATCGGTTTCACAGGGTCAGTCAGGGCATCTCCAAGTATGACCGACTAAAGGTACTAAGTATCAAAATTATATGTCGCGACACTTTTTTTATATTGGGCGCGGAAAAAAAATTTTGAAAGTGTCAATAAGAAATACAGTAAGGTCTTCCCTTTGGAAAGGGAAAGACCTTAATAAATAGGGAAAGTAGTACTTTTTATGGTTGATTTAGACTTATTTTGACCAAAATAGGTATGTTTGAGCATTTTTTACCATTTAAAACCAATAATGCCAAATTTGAATTTTTTGGGTAAAAAGGGGGAGGGGGTAAAATTTAAATTTGCTTAATATTGATAATTATGATATTTAAATGACTTAAAATGGTCTTGGTGGTCATATTGAGATGATTTAATCATAAAAGGTCATTCAAGGTCATACGTATATGGCGTACAGGAATCGGTACAATTTTCACAAAAATCAGGACGCGTTGATAATTAAAAAAAAATTATGGAATTTTTTTGTATAATCTCCTAGAAGAACTCCTGGCAGACATCATATCAAAAAAAAACCGCACAAAAATGTTTCAAATAAGGGCTGAAAAATTGACTTGAAGATAAAACCCATTGTCCTAGAAAATGACCTTTTTTGTTTTTGTTGATATGACCTTGACCTTTATATTTTTGGATGTACCATAGGTCACCTAAAATGAATGGTGAAAGTTTTGAGGTTCTACGACAAACGGTTCTAAAAATAGAAATTTTTACGTTTTTGTCAATTCGCGACTCAAAATTGCGTAACCGTGACACATATCGAAAAACTTTTTTTTGGGTGACAAAACATGACCAGGAGTGAGGTAACAATTTCCACTCTTCAGAATTTTTATATCGGTTACAGTTCTTGAGTTTATCTGATAACAAGGTTTTTCGGTCTGGGGCAGATAACTCTGTTACTAAAAATAGATCGGTTTCACAGGGTCAGTCAGGGCATCTCCAAGTATGACCGACTAAAGGTACTAAGTATCAAAATTATATGTCGCGACACTTTTTTTATATTGGGCGCGGAAAAAAAATTTTGAAAGTGTCAATAAGAAATACAGTAAGGTCTTCCCTTTGGAAAGGGAAAGACCTTAATAAATAGGGAAAGTAGTACTTTTTATGGTTGATTTAGACTTATTTTGACCAAAATAGGTATGTTTGAGCATTTTTTACCATTTAAAACCAATAATGCCAAATTTGAATTTTTTGGGTAAAAAGGGGGAGGGGGTAAAATTTAAATTTGCTTAATATTGATAATTATGATATTTAAATGACTTAAAATGGTCTTGGTGGTCATATTGAGATGATTTAATCATAAAAGGTCATTCAAGGTCATACGTATATGGCGTACAGGAATCGGTACAATTTTCACAAAATCAGGACGCGTTGATAATTAAAAAAAAATTATGGAATTTTTTTGTATAATCTCCTAGAAGAACTCCTGGCAGACATCATATCAAAAAAAAACCGCACAAAAATGTTTCAAATAAGGGCTGAAAAATTGACTTGAAGATAAAACCCATTGTCCTAGAAAATGACCTTTTTTGTTTTTGTTGATATGACCTTGACCTTTATATTTTTGGATGTACCATAGGTCACCTAAAATGAATGGTGAAAGTTTTGAGGTTCTACGACAAACGGTTCTAAAAATAGAAATTTTTACGTTTTTGTCAATTCGCGACTCAAAATTGCGTAACCGTGACACATATCGAAAAACTTTTTTTTGGGTGACAAAACATGACCAGGAGTGAGGTAACAATTTCCACTCTTCAGAATTTTTATATCGGTTACAGTTCTTGAGTTTATCTGATAACAAGGTTTTTCGGTCTGGGGCAGATAACTCTGTTACTAAAAATAGATCGGTTTCACAGGGTCAGTCAGGGCATCTCCAAGTATGACCGACTAAAGGTACTAAGTATCAAAATTATATGTCGCGACACTTTTTTTATATTGGGCGCGGAAAAAAAATTTTGAAAGTGTCAATAAGAAATACAGTAAGGTCTTCCCTTTGGAAAGGGAAAGACCTTAATAAATAGGGAAAGTAGTACTTTTTATGGTTGATTTAGACTTATTTTGACCAAAATAGGTATGTTTGAGCATTTTTTACCATTTAAAACCAATAATGCCAAATTTGAATTTTTTGGGTAAAAAGGGGGAGGAGGTAAAATTTAAATTTGCTTAATATTGATAATTATGATATTTAAATGACTTAAAATGGTCTTGGTGGTCATATTGAGATGATTTAATCATAAAAGGTCATTCAAGGTCATACGTATATGGCGTACAGGAATCGGTACAATTTTCACAAAAATCAGGACGCGTTGATAATTAAAAAAAAATTATGGAATTTTTTTGTATAATCTCCTAGAAGAACTCCTGGCAGACATCATATCAAAAAAAAACCGCACAAAAATGTTTCAAATAAGGGCTGAAAAATTGACTTGAAGATAAAACCCATTGTCCTAGAAAATGACCTTTTTTGTTTTTGTTGATATGACCTTGACCTTTATATTTTTGGATGTACCATAGGTCACCTAAAATGAATGGTGAAAGTTTTGAGGTTCTACGACAAACGGTTCTAAAAATAGAAATTTTTACGTTTTTGTCAATTCGCGACTCAAAATTGCGTAACCGTGACACATATCGAAAAACTTTTTTTTGGGTGACAAAACATGACCAGGAGTGAGGTAACAATTTCCACTCTTCAGAATTTTTATATCGGTTACAGTTCTTGAGTTTATCTGATAACAAGGTTTTTCGGTCTGGGGCAGATAACTCTGTTACTAAAAATAGATCGGTTTCACAGGGTCAGTCAGGGCATCTCCAAGTATGACCGACTAAAGGTACTAAGTATCAAAATTATATGTCGCGACACTTTTTTTATATTGGGCGCGGAAAAAAAATTTTGAAAGTGTCAATAAGAAATACAGTAAGGTCTTCCCTTTGGAAAGGGAAAGACCTTAATAAATAGGGAAAGTAGTACTTTTTATGGTTGATTTAGACTTATTTTGACCAAAATAGGTATGTTTGAGCATTTTTTACCATTTAAAACCAATAATGCCAAATTTGAATTTTTTGGGTAAAAAGGGGGAGGGGGTAAAATTTAAATTTGCTTAATATTGATAATTATGATATTTAAATGACTTAAAATGGTCTTGGTGGTCATATTGAGATGATTTAATCATAAAAGGTCATTCAAGGTCATACGTATATGGCGTACAGGAATCGGTACAATTTTCACAAAAATCAGGACGCGTTGATAATTAAAAAAAAATTATGGAATTTTTTTGTATAATCTCCTAGAAGAACTCCTGGCAGACATCATATCAAAAAAAAACCGCACAAAAATGTTTCAAATAAGGGCTGAAAAATTGACTTGAAGATAAAACCCATTGTCCTAGAAAATGACCTTTTTTGTTTTTGTTGATATGACCTTGACCTTTATATTTTTGGATGTACCATAGGTCACCTAAAATGAATGGTGAAAGTTTTGAGGTTCTACGACAAACGGTTCTAAAAATAGAAATTTTTACGTTTTTGTCAATTCGCGACTCAAAATTGCGTAACCGTGACACATATCGAAAAACTTTTTTTTGGGTGACAAAACATGACCAGGAGTGAGGTAACAATTTCCACTCTTCAGAATTTTTATATCGGTTACAGTTCTTGAGTTTATCTGATAACAAGGTTTTTCGGTCTGGGGCAGATAACTCTGTTACTAAAAATAGATCGGTTTCACAGGGTCAGTCAGGGCATCTCCAAGTATGACCGACTAAAGGTACTAAGTATCAAAATTATATGTCGCGACACTTTTTTTATATTGGGCGCGGAAAAAAAATTTTGAAAGTGTCAATAAGAAATACAGTAAGGTCTTCCCTTTGGAAAGGGAAAGACCTTAATAAATAGGGAAAGTAGTACTTTTTATGGTTGATTTAGACTTATTTTGACCAAAATAGGTATGTTTGAGCATTTTTTACCATTTAAAACCAATAATGCCAAATTTGAATTTTTTGGGTAAAAAGGGGGAGGGGGTAAAATTTAAATTTGCTTAATATTGATAATTATGATATTTAAATGACTTAAAATGGTCTTGGTGGTCATATTGAGATGATTTAATCATAAAAGGTCATTCAAGGTCATACGTATATGGCGTACAGGAATCGGTACAATTTTCACAAAAATCAGGACGCGTTGATAATTAAAAAAAAATTATGGAATTTTTTTGTATAATCTCCTAGAAGAACTCCTGGCAGACATCATATCAAAAAAAAACCGCACAAAAATGTTTCAAATAAGGGCTGAAAAATTGACTTGAAGATAAAACCCATTGTCCTAGAAAATGACCTTTTTTGTTTTTGTTGATATGACCTTGACCTTTATATTTTTGGATGTACCATAGGTCACCTAAAATGAATGGTGAAAGTTTTGAGGTTCTACGACAAACGGTTCTAAAAATAGAAATTTTTACGTTTTTGTCAATTCGCGACTCAAAATTGCGTAACCGTGACACATATCGAAAAACTTTTTTTTGGGTGACAAAACATGACCAGGAGTGAGGTAACAATTTCCACTCTTCAGAATTTTTATATCGGTTACAGTTCTTGAGTTTATCTGATAACAAGGTTTTTCGGTCTGGGGCAGATAACTCTGTTACTAAAAATAGATCGGTTTCACAGGGTCAGTCAGGGCATCTCCAAGTATGACCGACTAAAGGTACTAAGTATCAAAATTATATGTCGCGACACTTTTTTTATATTGGGCGCGGAAAAAAAATTTTGAAAGTGTCAATAAGAAATACAGTAAGGTCTTCCCTTTGGAAAGGGAAAGACCTTAATAAATAGGGAAAGTAGTACTTTTTATGGTTGATTTAGACTTATTTTGACCAAAATAGGTATGTTTGAGCATTTTTTACCATTTAAAACCAATAATGCCAAATTTGAATTTTTTGGGTAAAAAGGGGGAGGGGGTAAAATTTAAATTTGCTTAATATTGATAATTATGATATTTAAATGACTTAAAATGGTCTTGGTGGTCATATTGAGATGATTTAATCATAAAAGGTCATTCAAGGTCATACGTATATGGCGTACAGGAATCGGTACAATTTTCACAAAAATCAGGACGCGTTGATAATTAAAAAAAAATTATGGAATTTTTTTGTATAATCTCCTAGAAGAACTCCTGGCAGACATCATATCAAAAAAAAACCGCACAAAAATGTTTCAAATAAGGGCTGAAAAATTGACTTGAAGATAAAACCCATTGTCCTAGAAAATGACCTTTTTTGTTTTTGTTGATATGACCTTGACCTTTATATTTTTGGATGTACCATAGGTCACCTAAAATGAATGGTGAAAGTTTTGAGGTTCTACGACAAACGGTTCTAAAAATAGAAATTTTTACGTTTTTGTCAATTCGCGACTCAAAATTGCGTAACCGTGACACATATCGAAAAACTTTTTTTTGGGTGACAAAACATGACCAGGAGTGAGGTAACAATTTCCACTCTTCAGAATTTTTATATCGGTTACAGTTCTTGAGTTTATCTGATAACAAGGTTTTTCGGTCTGGGGCAGATAACTCTGTTACTAAAAATAGATCGGTTTCACAGGGTCAGTCAGGGCATCTCCAAGTATGACCGACTAAAGGTACTAAGTATCAAAATTATATGTCGCGACACTTTTTTTATATTGGGCGCGGAAAAAAAATTTTGAAAGTGTCAATAAGAAATACAGTAAGGTCTTCCCTTTGGAAAGGGAAAGACCTTAATAAATAGGGAAAGTAGTACTTTTTATGGTTGATTTAGACTTATTTTGACCAAAATAGGTATGTTTGAGCATTTTTTACCATTTAAAACCAATAATGCCAAATTTGAATTTTTTGGGTAAAAAGGGGGAGGGGGTAAAATTTAAATTTGCTTAATATTGATAATTATGATATTTAAATGACTTAAAATGGTCTTGGTGGTCATATTGAGATGATTTAATCATAAAAGGTCATTCAAGGTCATACGTATATGGCGTACAGGAATCGGTACAATTTTCACAAAAATCAGGACGCGTTGATAATTAAAAAAAAATTATGGAATTTTTTTGTATAATCTCCTAGAAGAACTCCTGGCAGACATCATATCAAAAAAAAACCGCACAAAAATGTTTCAAATAAGGGCTGAAAAATTGACTTGAAGATAAAACCCATTGTCCTAGAAAATGACCTTTTTTGTTTTTGTTGATATGACCTTGACCTTTATATTTTTGGATGTACCATAGGTCACCTAAAATGAATGGTGAAAGTTTTGAGGTTCTACGACAAACGGTTCTAAAAATAGAAATTTTTACGTTTTTGTCAATTCGCGACTCAAAATTGCGTAACCGTGACACATATCGAAAAACTTTTTTTTGGGTGACAAAACATGACCAGGAGTGAGGTAACAATTTCCACTCTTCAGAATTTTTATATCGGTTACAGTTCTTGAGTTTATCTGATAACAAGGTTTTTCGGTCTGGGGCAGATAACTCTGTTACTAAAAATAGATCGGTTTCACAGGGTCAGTCAGGGCATCTCCAAGTATGACCGACTAAAGGTACTAAGTATCAAAATTATATGTCGCGACACTTTTTTTATATTGGGCGCGGAAAAAAAATTTTGAAAGTGTCAATAAGAAATACAGTAAGGTCTTCCCTTTGGAAAGGGAAAGACCTTAATAAATAGGGAAAGTAGTACTTTTTATGGTTGATTTAGACTTATTTTGACCAAAATAGGTATGTTTGAGCATTTTTTACCATTTAAAACCAATAATGCCAAATTTGAATTTTTTGGGTAAAAAGGGGGAGGGGGTAAAATTTAAATTTGCTTAATATTGATAATTATGATATTTAAATGACTTAAAATGGTCTTGGTGGTCATATTGAGATGATTTAATCATAAAAGGTCATTCAAGGTCATACGTATATGGCGTACAGGAATCGGTACAATTTTCACAAAAATCAGGACGCGTTGATAATTAAAAAAAAATTATGGAATTTTTTTGTATAATCTCCTAGAAGAACTCCTGGCAGACATCATATCAAAAAAAAACCGCACAAAAATGTTTCAAATAAGGGCTGAAAAATTGACTTGAAGATAAAACCCATTGTCCTAGAAAATGACCTTTTTTGTTTTTGTTGATATGACCTTGACCTTTATATTTTTGGATGTACCATAGGTCACCTAAAATGAATGGTGAAAGTTTTGAGGTTCTACGACAAACGGTTCTAAAAATAGAAATTTTTACGTTTTTGTCAATTCGCGACTCAAAATTGCGTAACCGTGACACATATCGAAAAACTTTTTTTTGGGTGACAAAACATGACCAGGAGTGAGGTAACAATTTCCACTCTTCAGAATTTTTATATCGGTTACAGTTCTTGAGTTTATCTGATAACAAGGTTTTTCGGTCTGGGGCAGATAACTCTGTTACTAAAAATAGATCGGTTTCACAGGGTCAGTCAGGGCATCTCCAAGTATGACCGACTAAAGGTACTAAGTATCAAAATTATATGTCGCGACACTTTTTTTATATTGGGCGCGGAAAAAAAATTTTGAAAGTGTCAATAAGAAATACAGTAAGGTCTTCCCTTTGGAAAGGGAAAGACCTTAATAAATAGGGAAAGTAGTACTTTTTATGGTTGATTTAGACTTATTTTGACCAAAATAGGTATGTTTGAGCATTTTTTACCATTTAAAACCAATAATGCCAAATTTGAATTTTTTGGGTAAAAAGGGGGAGGGGGTAAAATTTAAATTTGCTTAATATTGATAATTATGATATTTAAATGACTTAAAATGGTCTTGGTGGTCATATTGAGATGATTTAATCATAAAAGGTCATTCAAGGTCATACGTATATGGCGTACAGGAATCGGTACAATTTTCACAAAAATCAGGACGCGTTGATAATTAAAAAAAAATTATGGAATTTTTTTGTATAATCTCCTAGAAGAACTCCTGGCAGACATCATATCAAAAAAAAACCGCACAAAAATGTTTCAAATAAGGGCTGAAAAATTGACTTGAAGATAAAACCCATTGTCCTAGAAAATGACCTTTTTTGTTTTTGTTGATATGACCTTGACCTTTATATTTTTGGATGTACCATAGGTCACCTAAAATGAATGGTGAAAGTTTTGAGGTTCTACGACAAACGGTTCTAAAAATAGAAATTTTTACGTTTTTGTCAATTCGCGACTCAAAATTGCGTAACCGTGACACATATCGAAAAACTTTTTTTTGGGTGACAAAACATGACCAGGAGTGAGGTAACAATTTCCACTCTTCAGAATTTTTATATCGGTTACAGTTCTTGAGTTTATCTGATAACAAGGTTTTTCGGTCTGGGGCAGATAACTCTGTTACTAAAAATAGATCGGTTTCACAGGGTCAGTCAGGGCATCTCCAAGTATGACCGACTAAAGGTACTAAGTATCAAAATTATATGTCGCGACACTTTTTTTATATTGGGCGCGGAAAAAAAATTTTGAAAGTGTCAATAAGAAATACAGTAAGGTCTTCCCTTTGGAAAGGGAAAGACCTTAATAAATAGGGAAAGTAGTACTTTTTATGGTTGATTTAGACTTATTTTGACCAAAATAGGTATGTTTGAGCATTTTTTACCATTTAAAACCAATAATGCCAAATTTGAATTTTTTGGGTAAAAAGGGGGAGGGGGTAAAATTTAAATTTGCTTAATATTGATAATTATGATATTTAAATGACTTAAAATGGTCTTGGTGGTCATATTGAGATGATTTAATCATAAAAGGTCATTCAAGGTCATACGTATATGGCGTACAGGAATCGGTACAATTTTCACAAAAATCAGGACGCGTTGATAATTAAAAAAAAATTATGGAATTTTTTTGTATAATCTCCTAGAAGAACTCCTGGCAGACATCATATCAAAAAAAAACCGCACAAAAATGTTTCAAATAAGGGCTGAAAAATTGACTTGAAGATAAAACCCATTGTCCTAGAAAATGACCTTTTTTGTTTTTGTTGATATGACCTTGACCTTTATATTTTTGGATGTACCATAGGTCACCTAAAATGAATGGTGAAAGTTTTGAGGTTCTACGACAAACGGTTCTAAAAATAGAAATTTTTACGTTTTTGTCAATTCGCGACTCAAAATTGCGTAACCGTGACACATATCGAAAAACTTTTTTTTGGGTGACAAAACATGACCAGGAGTGAGGTAACAATTTCCACTCTTCAGAATTTTTATATCGGTTACAGTTCTTGAGTTTATCTGATAACAAGGTTTTTCGGTCTGGGGCAGATAACTCTGTTACTAAAAATAGATCGGTTTCACAGGGTCAGTCAGGGCATCTCCAAGTATGACCGACTAAAGGTACTAAGTATCAAAATTATATGTCGCGACACTTTTTTTATATTGGGCGCGGAAAAAAAATTTTGAAAGTGTCAATAAGAAATACAGTAAGGTCTTCCCTTTGGAAAGGGAAAGACCTTAATAAATAGGGAAAGTAGTACTTTTTATGGTTGATTTAGACTTATTTTGACCAAAATAGGTATGTTTGAGCATTTTTTACCATTTAAAACCAATAATGCCAAATTTGAATTTTTTGGGTAAAAAGGGGGAGGGGGTAAAATTTAAATTTGCTTAATATTGATAATTATGATATTTAAATGACTTAAAATGGTCTTGGTGGTCATATTGAGATGATTTAATCATAAAAGGTCATTCAAGGTCATACGTATATGGCGTACAGGAATCGGTACAATTTTCACAAAAATCAGGACGCGTTGATAATTAAAAAAAAATTATGGAATTTTTTTGTATAATCTCCTAGAAGAACTCCTGGCAGACATCATATCAAAAAAAACCCGCACAAAAATGTTTCAAATAAGGGCTGAAAAATTGACTTGAAGATAAAACCCATTGTCCTAGAAAATGACCTTTTTTGTTTTTGTTGATATGACCTTGACCTTTATATTTTTGGATGTACCATAGGTCACCTAAAATGAATGGTGAAAGTTTTGAGGTTCTACGACAAACGGTTCTAAAAATAGAAATTTTTACGTTTTTGTCAATTCGCGACTCAAAATTGCGTAACCGTGACACATATCGAAAAACTTTTTTTTGGGTGACAAAACATGACCAGGAGTGAGGTAACAATTTCCACTCTTCAGAATTTTTATATCGGTTACAGTTCTTGAGTTTATCTGATAACAAGGTTTTTCGGTCTGGGGCAGATAACTCTGTTACTAAAAATAGATCGGTTTCACAGGGTCAGTCAGGGCATCTCCAAGTATGACCGACTAAAGGTACTAAGTATCAAAATTATATGTCGCGACACTTTTTTTATATTGGGCGCGGAAAAAAAATTTTGAAAGTGTCAATAAGAAATACAGTAAGGTCTTCCCTTTGGAAAGGGAAAGACCTTAATAAATAGGGAAAGTAGTACTTTTTATGGTTGATTTAGACTTATTTTGACCAAAATAGGTATGTTTGAGCATTTTTTACCATTTAAAACCAATAATGCCAAATTTGAATTTTTTGGGTAAAAAGGGGGAGGGGGTAAAATTTAAATTTGCTTAATATTGATAATTATGATATTTAAATGACTTAAAATGGTCTTGGTGGTCATATTGAGATGATTTAATCATAAAAGGTCATTCAAGGTCATACGTATATGGCGTACAGGAATCGGTACAATTTTCACAAAAATCAGGACGCGTTGATAATTAAAAAAAAATTATGGAATTTTTTTGTATAATCTCCTAGAAGAACTCCTGGCAGACATCATATCAAAAAAAAACCGCACAAAAATGTTTCAAATAAGGGCTGAAAAATTGACTTGAAGATAAAACCCATTGTCCTAGAAAATGACCTTTTTTGTTTTTGTTGATATGACCTTGACCTTTATATTTTTGGATGTACCATAGGTCACCTAAAATGAATGGTGAAAGTTTTGAGGTTCTACGACAAACGGTTCTAAAAATAGAAATTTTTACGTTTTTGTCAATTCGCGACTCAAAATTGCGTAACCGTGACACATATCGAAAAACTTTTTTTTGGGTGACAAAACATGACCAGGAGTGAGGTAACAATTTCCACTCTTCAGAATTTTTATATCGGTTACAGTTCTTGAGTTTATCTGATAACAAGGTTTTTCGGTCTGGGGCAGATAACTCTGTTACTAAAAATAGATCGGTTTCACAGGGTCAGTCAGGGCATCTCCAAGTATGACCGACTAAAGGTACTAAGTATCAAAATTATATGTCGCGACACTTTTTTTATATTGGGCGCGGAAAAAAAATTTTGAAAGTGTCAATAAGAAATACAGTAAGGTCTTCCCTTTGGAAAGGGAAAGACCTTAATAAATAGGGAAAGTAGTACTTTTTATGGTTGATTTAGACTTATTTTGACCAAAATAGGTATGTTTGAGCATTTTTTACCATTTAAAACCAATAATGCCAAATTTGAATTTTTTGGGTAAAAAGGGGGAGGGGGTAAAATTTAAATTTGCTTAATATTGATAATTATGATATTTAAATGACTTAAAATGGTCTTGGTGGTCATATTGAGATGATTTAATCATAAAAGGTCATTCAAGGTCATACGTATATGGCGTACAGGAATCGGTACAATTTTCACAAAAATCAGGACGCGTTGATAATTAAAAAAAAATTATGGAATTTTTTTGTATAATCTCCTAGAAGAACTCCTGGCAGACATCATATCAAAAAAAAACCGCACAAAAATGTTTCAAATAAGGGCTGAAAAATTGACTTGAAGATAAAACCCATTGTCCTAGAAAATGACCTTTTTTGTTTTTGTTGATATGACCTTGACCTTTATATTTTTGGATGTACCATAGGTCACCTAAAATGAATGGTGAAAGTTTTGAGGTTCTACGACAAACGGTTCTAAAAATAGAAATTTTTACGTTTTTGTCAATTCGCGACTCAAAATTGCGTAACCGTGACACATATCGAAAAACTTTTTTTTGGGTGACAAAACATGACCAGGAGTGAGGTAACAATTTCCACTCTTCAGAATTTTTATATCGGTTACAGTTCTTGAGTTTATCTGATAACAAGGTTTTTCGGTCTGGGGCAGATAACTCTGTTACTAAAAATAGATCGGTTTCACAGGGTCAGTCAGGGCATCTCCAAGTATGACCGACTAAAGGTACTAAGTATCAAAATTATATGTCGCGACACTTTTTTTATATTGGGCGCGGAAAAAAAATTTTGAAAGTGTCAATAAGAAATACAGTAAGGTCTTCCCTTTGGAAAGGGAAAGACCTTAATAATCAGAAGAAATACAATAAGGTCTTCCCTTGGAAAGGGAAAGACCTTAAAAAAGAGGGCAGATGAGACTTTTTCAGGGTTTTTAGGGTAGATATGGTTTAGTTATGGTGAAATAAGGTGTATTTATCCAAAAATAACATATTTTGGTCAAAAATGGCAAATTTCCAAATTTTCAAAAAAAGGGGGGGCAAAAGTCAACTTTTTTATTTTTGACATCTGGTGACTTTTAATGACTGAAATAGGTTGGAATGGTAAAGGTAAGGTGGTTTGACATTGAAAAAACCTCCAAGGTCATACCATGGCTAAATACAGTGATACGGTGTAAAAATCACATAAATCCATGTCGCGACAACATTTTTTCACTTTTTTCAAATTTTTTTTCTGTGTTGGGTAGAGGGAACATAAACACACTATTTAAAGTAAAATGGGTACTGAAAAATGTTTCTCCTTATTGGACTTATTTCGCAATCAAAAAATGTTAATTTTTTGCAAATCAACAAATGATGACCTTGACCTTTGACCTTGACCTTATTTTGGTCCTTAGGGGTCACTGACCTTGTATACCAAGTTTCATTAAAATATCTTAAGATTTGTTGATTTTAGAATTTTATACTAAAAAAGTCAAAGTTTAAAGGGGAATAACTCCTTAATTGGTCAATATATCAGTATAAAAAATATCATTGGCACAACTTCAAGAGTTACTCTTCCTATTTCAAAAGGATTGAACTTGATAACTTTTAAGGGTTAAGAGGAGAAGAATAAACAAACTTTACAGCTAAAAGGGGCATAACTCTTATACGCGAAAGGGTACGGTACCCAAGTGTTTTTTCTGAAACGACAAACATTGACCGATAAAGTATACTAAGTTTCATTGCGACATGTCGCGTACTTCTCATAGTTGAAATTTAGCGAAACGGCGGAAGAAAGAAAATAATAATAATAATAATAATAATAATCAGAAGAAATACAATAAGGTCTTCCCTTGGAAAGGGAAAGACCTTAATAATCAGAAGAAATACAATAAGGTCTTCCCTTGGAAAGGGAAAGACCTTAAAAAAGAGGGCAGATGGGACTTTTTCTGGGTTTTTATGGTTGATATCATCTAATTATGGTCAAATAAGGTGTATTTACCAAAAAATAACATTTTTTTGTCAAAAATGGCAAATTTCCAAATTTTCAAAAAAAGGGGGCGTGGCATGTCAACTTCCTTATTTCTGACATTTGAATAGTTTTAATCAGTGAAACAGGTTGGAATAGTAAAAGTAAGTTGATTTGACCTTGAAAAATGTTTCAAGGTCATATAATGGCTAAGTATAGTGATACGGTCTAATTTTCACTAAAATCCATGTCGCGACACCATTTTTTCATATTTTTCCAAAATTTTTTTTGGGTTCAATTAAGAAGACAATATCACATCATATAATGGAAAAAAAATTCCAAAAAGGGTTACATTTTATTTGAGCTATTTCGCAATGAAAAAAGACTCATTTTTTGAAAATTTACAAATGATGACCTTGACCTTTGACCTTGACCTAATTTTGGTCCTTAGGGGTCAATGACCTTGTATACTAAGTTTCATTGAAATATCTTAAGAAATGTTGATTTTAGAATTTTAATACTAAAAAAGTCAAAGTTTAAAGGGGAATAACTCCTGTATTGGTAAATATACCAATGTGAAAATTGACCCTGCACAAGTTCAAGAGTAACTCTTCTGAATGCAAAAGGAATAAAGTTGGTACCTATTATGGTTTAGGAGGAGAAGATTCCACAAACTTTATAGCTAAAAGGGGCATAACTCTTATACGTAAAATGGTACGGTACCCAAGTGTTTTTTCTGAAACGACAAACATAGACCGATAAAGTATACCAAGTATCTTTGCGACATGTCGCGTACTTCTCAAAGTTGAAATTTGGCGAAACGGCGGAAGAAAGAAAATAATAATAATAATCAGAAGAAATACAATAAGGTCTTCCCTTGGAAAGGGAAAGACCTTAAAAAAGAGGGCAGATGGGACTTTTTCTGGGTTTTTATGGTTGATATCATCTAATTATGGTCAAATAAGGTGTATTTACCAAAAAATAACATTTTTTTGTCAAAAATGGCAAATTTCCAAATTTTCAAAAAAAGGGGGCGTGGCATGTCAACTTCCTTATTTCTGACATTTGAATAGTTTTAATCAGTGAAACAGGTTGGAATAGTAAAAGTAAGTTGATTTGACCTTGAAAAATGTTTCAAGGTCATATAATGGCTAAGTATAGTGATACGGTCTAATTTTCACTAAAATCCATGTCGCGACACCATTTTTTCATATTTTTCCAAAATTTTTTTTGGGTTCAATTAAGAAGACAATATCACATCATATAATGGAAAAAAAATTCCAAAAAGGGTTACATTTTATTTGAGCTATTTCGCAATGAAAAAAGACTCATTTTTTGAAAATTTACAAATGATGACCTTGACCTTTGACCTTGACCTAATTTTGGTCCTTAGGGGTCAATGACCTTGTATACTAAGTTTCATTGAAATATCTTAAGAAATGTTGATTTTAGAATTTTAATACTAAAAAAGTCAAAGTTTAAAGGGGAATAACTCCTGTATTGGTAAATATACCAATGTGAAAATTGACCCTGCACAAGTTCAAGAGTAACTCTTCTGAATGCAAAAGGAATAAAGTTGGTACCTATTATGGTTTAGGAGGAGAAGATTCCACAAACTTTATAGCTAAAAGGGGCATAACTCTTATACGTAAAATGGTACGGTACCCAAGTGTTTTTTCTGAAACGACAAACATAGACCGATAAAGTATACCAAGTATCTTTGCGACATGTCGCGTACTTCTCAAAGTTGAAATTTGGCGAAACGGCGGAAGAAAGAAAATAATAATAATAATCAGAAGAAATACAATAAGGTCTTCCCTTGGAAAGGGAAAGACCTTAAAAAAGAGGGCAGATGGGACTTTTTCTGGGTTTTTATGGTTGATATCATCTAATTATGGTCAAATAAGGTGTATTTACCAAAAAATAACATTTTTTTGTCAAAAATGGCAAATTTCCAAATTTTCAAAAAAAGGGGGCGTGGCATGTCAACTTCCTTATTTCTGACATTTGAATAGTTTTAATCAGTGAAACAGGTTGGAATAGTAAAAGTAAGTTGATTTGACCTTGAAAAATGTTTCAAGGTCATATAATGGCTAAGTATAGTGATACGGTCTAATTTTCACTAAAATCCATGTCGCGACACCATTTTTTCATATTTTTCCAAAATTTTTTTTGGGTTCAATTAAGAAGACAATATCACATCATATAATGGAAAAAAAATTCCAAAAAGGGTTACATTTTATTTGAGCTATTTCGCAATGAAAAAAGACTCATTTTTTGAAAATTTACAAATGATGACCTTGACCTTTGACCTTGACCTAATTTTGGTCCTTAGGGGTCAATGACCTTGTATACTAAGTTTCATTGAAATATCTTAAGAAATGTTGATTTTAGAATTTTAATACTAAAAAAGTCAAAGTTTAAAGGGGAATAACTCCTGTATTGGTAAATATACCAATGTGAAAATTGACCCTGCACAAGTTCAAGAGTAACTCTTCTGAATGCAAAAGGAATAAAGTTGGTACCTATTATGGTTTAGGAGGAGAAGATTCCACAAACTTTATAGCTAAAAGGGGCATAACTCTTATACGTAAAATGGTACGGTACCCAAGTGTTTTTTCTGAAACGACAAACATAGACCGATAAAGTATACCAAGTATCTTTGCGACATGTCGCGTACTTCTCAAAGTTGAAATTTGGCGAAACGGCGGAAGAAAGAAAATAATAATAATAATCAGAAGAAATACAATAAGGTCTTCCCTTGGAAAGGGAAAGACCTTAATAATAATAATAATAATAATAATAAGAAACAGAGTAAAAACAATATGTCTCCAAACTTTCGTTTGGGAGACATAATAAGAAACGGTGCAAAAACAATAAGTCCCCAAACGTTGTTTGGGGGACTTAATTACTACTGAGAATAATTGTATAAATAAATTATGCTCTCATTCTGAACTATGATTAAAGTGAAAGTTAATCTAAAGTTCTCTTTAGTAATGTTCCACCGATTACTAGGTGATAACTTTGTATGTAGCATATGTGTACTAATGGAGCATTCATTTATCATAAGTTTAAAAAGCAATAACCATGATAGACAATACGGATAAAAAGGGAGAAATGTATAGTATTACATATGCTAAAGTATCGACGACGGTGTTATAACAAGCACGTACTGTTTACCCAGTCGGAGCACTTGATTTCACGTGATTGATTGCATTGCCTCTCTATGAAATAATATTAAATACAATGTTTAAAATTTTTATAGACTGTAGATAGTTACCTATTCTTACTGTGTTTTCTCTTTATTGTAACTATGCAAACAAAGAGCCCCGACAATAGCAAACCGACAACAGCTACAACAATAATGACCAACTGCGTGTGATTAAGGCCTCCTGTACAAAAAAAAAGAAAGATATGTGTTTAACAATACTCTTTTACACTGATAATGGATGGAGGATATGTAAAGAATCTGTCTTTCTAAGAATCATGCACTGTCATAGTATAACATTTCTATTTTTTTTTTTTCAATTCTTAGTGAACGAACCGAACTAAAAACGCCAGATTACAGATAATAGATGTTTAACTTATCAAAAACCTACGCAACGTACACCGGGGTTTTCAAAATTCTTCTACTACGTTGACAAACTTTGGCACAACGGCTTATTATGTGTGACATATAATAATATAATGCCATATTAAGTAATCCCAGGTGCAATAAGAACTATATACTGCTCATCAAAAGAAAACGCACTGTTAATAGTTTACCTACCTTTACTATTGGTGCACCCAGTCACAACATCACACTCATTTGTAGGACATTCACATTTGCTTGAACAAGCGTGTCCATAATATCCCTCATCGCACTCTGTTAAAAAAAAGATAATAAGATGTGGAATAGGTGTATGCGAAACAAGCTGCAGAGGACACTTTAAAAACCCCTATGTTGGAACAGTCCTAAATGTAACTAATATTCGCTGCTCTTCGTTTTAACTGGTCCTAAATGTGGATAAAATAAAGAATGCACAAACCATACTTAAAACTATGGACTCAAGATCCATGCTTCAAGACATAGAATAACTAGCATAAAAGCAAGTAAGAATATCAGCTGACCTGAAATTAAACTACGCCAATTTATGTTTGTTCTTTATTTTTGGTTTAATTATAGTCGACAAAACGTGCACCAGTTGCATAACATTTTTGTGACTTTCAATCAAAATTAATTATGTTCCAATTGAAACATATTAAGAGACTGTTCATGAGAAAACCATGCAAAAATGGAAATTTTGTCCAGTAGCAAGGTTTTTAATTATGTAAAAGGTATATTGCAACTGAAAGACCATCCTATAAGACTTATTCAGGCAAATTTATTTTTTCGAAAAATTCAAGATGGCCGCCCTACAGGCCTCAATAGATATATATAGCTTTCATCTGATTTATTGCTTATTTCAATCAAATTTTATTTGAAAATTTGACATTTTTATTGTGATTTTTTCAGTCTATGTAGAAGGAATTAAAATTGTATCAATGTTTTTTGAAAAAAGTGATGTTTGGTCTCTCAAATACAGTGCAATTTTCGTAATTCATAATTTTGGTTTCTCTGGTACCTTTAGGTAGGACTTGGGCAGTATTCCAGACTGTTCAAAAATGCTGAAATTAGTTATTTTTACGGGCACTTATTGTCCAAGGTAACGCTTTTTTATCCTTATCTTTTAGTAATTCCAAAACAATAACATATCAAGACAAACTTATCAAAAAGCCGAGCTGGGATTTTACATTTTGACTTAGCCACAGCCCCGGAAAACAATGACATGTTTTGATAATTCTTCATAAAATCTACTTTTTGGATGATTCAGTTTAAAAATCTGAATGTGTTTGCTATGAAACAAAATACATTTTGAACATTTGATACAACAGATGATCACAATACAAGTACCATTTAAGGGTGGAGAAAGACATATACTTGGGGATTATGGGTGAAAGATGGGAATATCTTGTGTATTTTGATGAAATGTACAGAAATGGCCAAATTTAGGAGACTATTTTTCATGAATGAAGGGTTGGACTATTAATATTTCATATCTTTCCAAAAGACTGTTATATGGTCTGTACAAAAACATATTTGTAACTTTGCTTTCGGTCATCCCTTAAATGTTACAACATAACAAAAATGGAGATTTGGCCATTTTACCACATGGCTAAAATGGGCTTCAGGGGCTTAATAGTGGCATCTTTTTGAAATAATTAAAAGAGGTACAGAACAGGAGACTTTATAGGCCAAATGTATATAACTTGTTCTATATGAACAAATAATATTGTAGAAATCAAACAAAAGAGCACTTTTTACTTGGTGGTCTATTATAGCCCCCAGAGCCTTTTTCCAAAAAAGTCTCTAGCCACCTTAAAATGACAAAGTCAGACCTGAATGTGAAAAAAAAATGAACCAGGAAAATTGTTTTATTTGTAAAATTCGACCATTTTCTGCACAATAAAACATTTTGTATGGTGGATCCCGACCACAAATAATGTTAGTTTTTGCTTGAGGACAAGGGACTATTTCGCCAAATGGCCATGGGAGCCATATTGGACCACCAAGTTGAAAGAGCTCTTTTGTTTGATTTCTACAGTATTATTTGTTAATATAGAACAATTTATATACATTTGGCCTATAAAGTC
Organism: Arcuatula senhousia; assembly: GCA_963971305.1. Classification (NCBI taxonomy): domain Eukaryota; kingdom Metazoa; phylum Mollusca; class Bivalvia; order Mytilida; family Mytilidae; genus Arcuatula; species Arcuatula senhousia. Next base: position 105,173 of record CAXARO010000281.1, on the reverse strand, counting down.
TCCTGTTCTGTACATCTTTTAATTATTTCAAAAAGATGCCACTATTAGGCCCCCGAAGCCCATTTTAGCCATGTGCTAAAATGGCCAAATCTCCATTTTTGTAATGCTGTAACATGTAAGGGATGACCGTAAGCAAAGTAACAAATATCTTTTTGTATAGACCATATAACAGTCTTTTGGAAAGATATGCAATATTAATAGTCCAACCCTTCATTCATGAAAAAATAGTCCCCTAAAGTTGGCCATTTCTGTACATTTCATCAAAATACACAAAATATTCCCATCTTTCACCCTTAATCCCCAAGTATATGTCTTTCTCGACCCTTAAATGGTACTTGTATTGTGATCATCTGTTGTATCAAATGTTCTAAATGTATTTTGTTTCATAGCAAACACATTCAGATTTTTAAACTGAATCATCCAAAATGTAGATTTTACGAAGAATTATCAAAACATGTCATTGTTTTCCGGGGCTGTGGCTAAGTCAAAATGTAAAATCCCAGCTCGGCTTTTTGATAAGTTTGTCTTGATATGTTATTGTTTTGGAATTACTAAAAGATAAGGATAAAAAAGCGTTACCTTGGACAATAAGTGCCCTTAAAAATAACAAATTTCAGCATTTTTGAACAGTCTGGAATACTGCCCAAGTCCTACCTAAAGGTACCAGAGGAACCAAAATTATGAATTACGAAAATTGCACTGTATTTAAAAGACAAAACATCACTATTTCAAAAAATATTGTTACAATTGTCATTTAATTTACGTAAACTAAAAAAAAATCACAATGAAAATGTCTTATTTTCATAAAAAAAATATTGAAATCACTGAAAAATCAGATGAATGCTATATATAGCTATTTAGGCCTGTAGGGCGGCCATCTTTGATTTTTCGAAGGAAAAAATTTGCCTGAGTATGTCTTATAGGTTGGTCTTTCAGTTGCAACATACCTTTTACAAAAATGAAAACATTGCTACTGGACGATTTTGCATGGTTTTCTCATGAACAGGCTCTTAATACATGTATAGGTATATATCGATGACATTTTCCATGCACCAATGGCTTGTAACGTTTCATTACAGCAGGATAATAAATAGTACAGTCGAACATAAGAAACGAGTTACTATTTTTTTTTCAAAATGACAAGTATTTTTAAAGCAGATATGTCCCATCAAAAACCAGCATGGTCATAAAAGACTAATTACTTTAAACTACCAAAAGTCTGAAATGTTTAGGTAAAGCGCTTCTTATGAGTCTGAAATAGGTTAAACGCGCAACGGTCGTAGCAAAATTTACTGCTTTGAACCTGATTTTTAACATCCATAAATGTTAGCTCTGCTGGTGAAGTTTTTATTCCAAGATGTTAGTCCGTTCAGGCATCAATATTCTTGTGTTGAATAACGCATCAAAGCTTATGAAAGATTCGTGTCAATTTTGACAATTTCTTGTACTGTGATAATAATAAACTCTTTATCCCTATTGGGTTTTAAAGTCCTGTTTTGTTTTGTGTTACCTGACCCTAAGATCGTAATGGAACAGGGACGATTAGCACTATAAAACCTGGTTCAACCCACAATTTATTCTGAAATGCCTCTACCAAGCCAGAACCATTGCAACCTTCAATTTCTCTGACAATTCTTTTTTAGTATTGTCTTTTCTTCTTTCTATTCTTCTTTTTATGTGGGTGCCTATGATGAGTCTTGAATAGATGAGACGCTCGTCAGGCGTAAACAAAATTATTGCCTGATACTTTGTTGTATTTTTGAATTGCATAGTATTAGTACTTTATCGTATAGAAAAGTTATAGATATAAAACCTTTTGAAAGCGAACCAAATCCTTAAAAAATAAATACCAAAAATAGTAAAGCAAATGTGTTATTAAACTCTGTCCGATAAAGTACAAATACGATAAAAACTCAGATAGTGTATGTTTATTTTTAATGTTTACCACCTTATCCTGTATTTATTTATTTAGTCCTTGATTTATTCAAACACGTTTTAATTGGTCTGTTGAAAAGTATGGTTCTAACTCATACCCAAGTGTATCTAATTATCAGCTGATTAATTATTTACCTTGATCACATTGTGCTCCATACCTCCCAGGAAGACAAAAGCATCCCTTTGTAGAGTTTTTACACACATCTACTCTATGTAGAGTGTCATTGCATTTGCTCATGTATTCTTCTGGGCAGCTAGTAGTACAGTCCTTAATACTGTACTGTTTACACAAATCTGAATAATAAATTCAACTTATCAAACAATACTTTGTGGTATGGGAAAGGGACATATTGTTATGTGTTTACTGCTTTGCAATTCTCAAGCTTGTTGTTTTAATATGTTTGCCTTATTTGTAAAAGTCATACGTAACATGATAATTAGACCTTTCATAACCAGTATTGTCATAAGCAATAAAACCAGCCCGAATAATAAGACTTTTTGTCATGTGAAAAAAGGATTTACTTGATTGTTAATATTATTATAATTCTAAAATTATATTTATTAACAGAACTAATAAGGACAAAATAGATGCAAAGTTACATGGCTAATATTTTTATACTTATTTATTTGGTACTTTAAAGTGTCTATTGTACTTAAATACAATCTATCAAAATACAAAAATGCCAACCATGTCTTAGCAAATCTAACTAAAGATATACTAGGACAAAACACAAAAACGATATTTTATTCAAATGTCATATAATAACAATTTTTCAATAAAAAACTTATCTGAATGTGCATTAAAACATATACACATCGGTTTTAACATGCTTAAATTCATACAGAATGTTAATTCTCAATTCGAAATTTCTAAGCTGGGATCAGAAAATATTAAAAAAGCAATTTCAAAATGCCAATACATTTTCTACACATGCATAATTTCATAATTATTCATACGAAATGGTAGAAATTTCAAAGGCACAGGCTTGTTACTGTAAAGTTTCTTCAAAACCTCCAATTTTGGCAAATTTGAGTCACAAAGATTGTTTTTGAAATTTCAATATTAAGAATTGAAGCAAAGTTACCTCGAATTGTACTTTAGGTTCATTCTCTTTTCGTTAAACATTGCAGATCGACACATGTATTTCTGACAAGGTTATAAAATGACCGAATTTTATTCCGTTGTAATTCCATTAGCTGGTATAGTTGTTAATTTACCTAGTATACATATTTGTTAACTAGTTTTAACGTCCTTCTGAAAAATTCCAATATCTTGAGTTACAGCATAATAGAACTACAGCTATGTTGTAGCATTTAGGATGTAATGCTAATTTAAAAGCTGTAACTTTTTATGAATACGTACCAATGCTTTCAACAATTGCTATTGTAACAAGCATTACAATCCATCTTGTTGTGTTCATTCTTAAAACTAAAATGTAAAAATGTATATCATGTAAGACACCGTAAGCCATATATACATCGTTTGAGAAAGTAGAAAAAATGAGATTTGATACATAACTCAATAATAACTAGTTCAGATACAAAGAAATTTTACGTATTTGTTCTCATAACGAGATAAGAGGCAAAAAGGCACTAAGGGGGTCATCCATCTGTCAAAAGTTCGAAAGAGCAACGGCAAAACCGGTAAACACGAACCAGAACAGCATGAAGAAACACAAATTACAAAATCCACCGAAAAGAAATCAACAATGCTATCCTAAGTCGAAACGAGAAATAAATCAGGTGCAGTGCTTCGGAAGAATAAGCGTTTCCTGTCTACTATAGCGCGCCCGTCGTGCTGCAATGTTCGATTCGGTGTGCCAAATCCCGTAAAGGAAGACAAAACAAGAACCTACGACAAACCAACATCTCCACTTATCTATGAGAGAGAAATCAAATATTTGTGTATGAGTGCATGATGTCTACCGTAAGATTTCTTGAGTGAAGATAGCAACCAAGGAGCAACATAGCCTTGTGTTAGCAATTTTTTTGTGTCAAACGTGACGCTCGATTGAATTCCCGCAAGCTCTGGAGAAATAAATCAGTTGTGATTCGTAAAATCGTAAGCTTACATTGTCTTTTCGGTAAAATCACTATTTTCTAATGGGTTTTTCCTTAAAATAAGTTGTTGTTACGTGTATATTTAAGTGCACTTCAATGATCTTTTTTTTTTTATTACTCCCTCCACTTAACTTGTGATCTCCAACCCGGAAATGAATGTAGAAATTTAGAAAACAAATAGCAATTTAGCTATATACAGGTTATAACGAAATTATCTAATCTCTATGTTCAAGAGAAAAGACAAAACATGGAAGACATACCGAAAAAAAGTAAGATCGCAATGGTCCTGATTTCACACGGTCGTTTACAAATTGGTGGGTTAAACCAAGTTTTATAGCGCCCCAAACCTCCTTCTTCCATTGCGATCTTAGGGTCCGACAGTAACACAAGACGTATCACGGTTTTGAATACATAACACAAATATTGAGGTGATCATCTCAGTACAACAATCAGTTAAACAATAATCAAAACAATAACTAACCATCACGTTTAATATGAATTTTATTTTTTTGACCAACGGCTGTTGTCGAAGAAAACCCGATTTAATATATCGCATGAGACGTTTTTCCCTGGTCAAAAAGTCCGTCAAGAAGACAGCATGTCGTATCTTAAAATCTGCACAAGAAGTTTCGCCGAAACCAGCATTATTCGACCGCAACAGGTTGAACCCTCTACGTTTGAGGCCAGTTATGGATAGTCAATTGCTCTGGACACATTCAGCTATTGCATAGCGGGTTCTTTTTGCTTTGTGTCATAAGATAGGTATTTTGGTTTGTTTTCATTTTAGTTCTCACGGTTTATAAAATTTCAACATTCATTTCCGGGTTGAAGATCACAAGTTAAGTGCAGGAAGTAATTGAAAAATTGAACATTGAAGTACTGTAATACACACGTAGCAATCACTTATTTTAAGAGCCCACTATACAATATTTTATCTTGAACCTGATATTTGTTGTTCGATTCACATTAAAACTCTCATCAGTTTATAAATACTTCTCTATTTTGTGTATGTTTGCTTAATCAACCTTTCAACAATTTGTAAACAATAACATATATAGAGAAAATTGTGTTCTAAGTTCATTGTGACGTTTTCAATCTTAAAAAGTTACAAGTGATTGTCAGCTGCTTTCAAAGGCCTGACGGCAGTACTGCCATAATGTATTTGAAAACAGCTTCTACAACTAAATTAAGATAATAACGAAATTTGGAGGATCAATCGTTATGTCCAAGAGAAAACATAGAAGACACACCGGAATAGTTATATAGCACAGTGGTCCTGACTTTGTACAGGAATTTCGAATGAAATGGTCGGTAAAACCAGGTTTTATTGCGCGCCACCCTCCCCCTTTTCCATTGCGATCTTAAGGTCCGGTAGTAACACACAACGTAACACGGTTGTGAAGACATAAAAGGGATAACAAGATGATCATTTGAGTACAATAATCAGCAAAACACTGATCAAAACAATCAGTAACCAATACCTTTATTTGAATATAGAATTTTTCCACAAGTGGCTGATAGCGAAGAAAAGATTTTTAGGGACCGAATGAGACAAATTAACTTGTCACGGAGACAGCAGTATCGTATCAAAAAATAAAAAAAAAATGTACAAGCCCTGGCATGTCGAATTAGTTGTGAAATATAAACATCGTAAGCAAGTAAAGTGGGTATGTTACTTTCAAGGTAAGGCATTTATAGTACATTTTTGTACTGAGATGACCACCCTCGTCATATTCGAGATGCAAATCCTAAAATGATATAAATCAATTGGATTAGGTGGTTTCCTTAATCATAAACTCTGAAGATATATCAAAGGAATCCATCTACCATCTGCGCTTTCATTATGCAGTGGACTGTGGCAATCCTCGCTCTTAAACTAATCACATTTATCTTCCTTTTTGTCCATAATCTATTTGGAAAGGCTGTAGAAACTAACGAAGCGGTAATCTATAGTATCAAAGCAGGCAAGCACATATTTAATACTAAATTGAATATTTAATAACCCAAGTGCTAATGAAAAAAATATTTATTTTGCTATTACTCGTTGTTATTTAAAACTTCAGATATTACATGCTATAATGTTGGTTTCTTTAGAACGAAATACATGTAGAGAACTGATAACAAACTGAATAAGACCGTTTAGATTAAAATGTAACTTACATCTTGCTTTGAGATGTTATGATATTCACTGTTCATTAAAGTTACACGCGTACTTATAACACAACTTGAGAACTCCTCGTGATGATAACTATTAACTAATAATTGATGACACTGTAAAGAAATAATAATAATGATAAATAATGTACTTTATGGAATACCTATTCATTTCCGACACTACAACAATGACTTAATTTCCTATTATCCAGCAAACACTATGCATTTAAAAATAGCTTTATACATTGACCAAATAAGGCAAATGACAAAAAGTACATGGTGTTGTTTTGAAACTAAAGTAGAAAGGGCCATATTTTCAGAATCAACAACAGAGTAACGGCATCATTTGCATTTTAAGTAATTGAACATGATAAGGGTTCACCATACACCAGTGATAAACTTAATCTCAACATTCAAAAGTCCTATATTCTGTATTTCTCAAACTTTATAAATGATATTTATCCTAAAGAATTAACCCTCAAAAACTCGACTCGACCGGAAATAAATGTTAATTTTTAGCTTTAGATTTAAGCATTGTAAATGGAAAATTACAAAAGTATATGATAGAAGCAGAGGTACCAATGGGGTATCCGAATGTCAAAAGTCCGAAAGGGCAGAGACAAAACCAGTAAACACCAACAAGAACGGGACAAAAACAGACAACATGTAAAACATGGAAGCACAAAATAACTGAATATCAATCAACAACGCGAACTCCAGTCGAAACAAGAGCGAACTCAGGTGCTCCGGAAGAGTAAGCAGTTCCTGCTTGCTATAGCACACCTTTAGTGTTGCCAATAGTCCATTCAGCGTGTCAAATCCGGTAAAGGAAGACAAAACAAAACCCTACGACAAACCAATATCTGCACTCATCTGAGAGATCGAAATCCCATATTTGTCCATAAGTGCATAATGTCTTCCGTAAAATTTCTTGAGTGAACACAGCAACCGAGGACCAACATAACCCTGTGTGAGCAATTTTTGCGTCAGACGTGTCTCTCTGCTAAGAAAATCGATGTAAGTCCCGCACGCTCTGGAGTAACGAATCAATTGAGATCCGTAAACTCCATAAGCTGGAGCGGACGGAATGTTGCTACACAAGAAGGGAAAGTTTACAATTGGAAAGTTGAAGTCATCACGTTTGTCATAGAGCCTTGTTGAAAGTCTTCCTTGAGAGTCAATTTCGAGATGTAGATTTAAATATGAAGCAGACTTCCTAGAATCCGTTGTGTCCTTTATCTCAAGCTCCTGGGGATATATGAGATGGAGAAAGTAACCAAATCGAGAATTGTTTAGTGAAAGGATATCATCAATATAATGGAACGTGAGGTTGAAAGAGAGAGCTAGTCTATGGTCTTTTTTGTCTAGAAGAGATTGTAAGAAGTCTGCTTCATATGAATGAAGAAACAAATCAGCAAGCAAAGGTGCACAATTAGTGCCCATTGGAATCCCTATTGTTTGCTGAAAAACACGTCCACCAAACTGAACAAATATGTTGTCAATAAGAAAGTTGAGCATGTCGATTATTTGGTCTTCTGTAAATTTGTTTTTTTTTTTCTTAGAGTCATTGATGACAAAGTAAGTCTTGGTATAATCGACTACAAGATATTTGTACCTGCGTTTTCCATTCTTTTTTTAAAAGCTGCGTTTAATCAGCTGTGCCAATCGTGATTTCAGTTGTTCATGTGGAATATAAGTGTTAAGTGTGGAGAATTAGAATGTTTTCACGCTGTTACAAGATGAAACTGATTTAGAGTTAAGAATCTCCATCAGTTCTTTCGAATTCTTCAGGATCCACATTTGATTGATACCATTTCTAGAATAACAATAATCGTAATATTTCTTGAGGCCGGATTCTATTGCCGTAAGTATTGAAGTCAACAGAACTGAAATAGGCTTAGTTGTACATTTGGATGACCCTGCAATGAAGTGCTGTTTGTATGATTTTTTATGTATTTTTTTAATCCAATACAGGGATGGAATGTCATTATTACTGCCACCAACAGAAAGGCAAATGACAGATTTGTGATTGTCAATGATTTCCTCCTTTGACAGTGTTGTAGCCGTGTATGTGGTGCTATTGCTGGTACAACCAATCCCCATTTCATCTGTCAAACAGTCAATATAGTGTTTATTGCACACAAAAGTGATGTTATTTGGTGCTTTGTCTGCAGGTACAACAACATATTTGTCATGTAAGGTGGACAATGTCTTGGCAACATCAGCGTTGCTTAAAATGGATGTTGCCTTAGTGCTCATTGAGCCTTTCAAAGAATTGATTCTTTTCAAAACCAATGACCTCACAGCTTTTACCCGTTCTGACAAAACGTCACATTCTCTTCTGTTCTTTTTTGGCCCATTTTCTGGCATAGTTTTCAACTGAATCCATTATTGTTTTGAAATTATAGCTCCAGTTGATTCGTCTTGGCTCACGATATTTAGGTCCTTTAGCCAAAACATCGCGAATTAAGTCATTTTCAACGATGTTGAGGTCACCAGTGATAACGTGGCAAGAGGGACTATATTTGAATGGGGATTTTTCACAGGTACAGTCTGGGGGTTTTGCTTTGAGGTCATTGATTTGAAAATCCCGAAACATTTGTTTATAGTTGAAAACCTTAGGTGCAATGGTGGAAGTGTAGGGATAAGAGATAATGGGAATGCTTTTATCTCTGAAGTATAGAGGAATATGTTCCGTAACAGTTTTGTGGTGTAAAATATTTCCTAGATTAATGGCATCCAACACCTTGTTTAAAAATGGAAGTGAATGAAAGGAACGATTGTCTTTACTGTTTTCGTGTGGAACTCCAACAGGTTTGAATAAGCGGTTGTAACCGATATCAAGAACGATAGCAGTGAGTCTATAAATGTTAGACTTAAGGTCAGTGACCGGATTTTCTAGACATTCCTTGTACAAAGGTTTGAGTTTAGAAAGGGGATTAGAGTACAGTTTAGTTCGAATGTGATGAATCCCTAGAGGTCTTTGGGCAAACGGAAGCAATCCACTAATTGATACATCGCAAAGCTTTGGTGCGTTGTATTTCCGATGTCCATGACTGCGATTCCGTCTCTCCGTTTTTTAAAAGAGATTCGTAACATTAACATCACTGCATCTAGGGATAGATAAATTTCCTACACTTCCAATGTTGTCGTTGTAGCCATAAGGTAGTGCGGTTCCCAGTCGTCGAATCCAGAAATTATTCTCTCTCTTTACGGAAAGGTGTACTTAAAGTGGGATTATTTGTAGGATGGTAATTTTTTTCCAAAATTTGAACTTTTAAAGACAAAATGGAATGATCAGGCTGGTTAAAATGCTGGTAAACGAAAGGAAAACTGTCGTTGTTGATTCCGGATCTGTGGCCACACATACATGTACGAGCATTAAGTCTTCCTTTCGTCTCACCAACATAGATCAGTCCACAAATGGTACATTCTAGTCCGTAAATAAGATTGGTAAATGTACAATTTAAATAATCCCAACCGTAGATGTTATATGACCGATTCGTTAAGTTGCTCTTAATTTCTGTGTCAGTAATCAAGATCTTACAAGTTTTACAATTCTTTATTCCACATTTACTGACAGAGCAATGAGATTGCATATTTTCAAAATCCAAAACGTCTTCCAAAAGTACAGAGCACGGTCGAATAGAATCAACGTTTTTATATTGGAATTCTGGATTCGCAGACTGGGTATATGATGTCTTTGACAAAATTGGTGTATTTTGGACACCTGTATTACGAAACGACACCGTGTCGTAGTGTCGTTAAGTTCAGGCCTTTTTATACTGGGCGACGCCTGAGCCAGTGTCCTTTTTTGGTGTCTCATTAACATTGCATTGAAGCTACTGGGCTGGTGATATCCTCGGGGACAATTTGTCTACCAGCAGAGATATCGACCCAGTGGAATGAAAGAAGCAGAGGTACCAATGGGGTATCCGAATGTCAAAAGTCAAAAAGGGCAGAGACAAAACCAGTAATTACCAACAAGAACGGGACAAAAACAGACAACATGTAAATTATGGAAACACAAAATAACTGAATATCAATCAACAACGCAAACTCCAGTCGAAACAAGAGCGAACTCAGGTGCTCCGGAAGAGTAAGCAGTTCCTGCTTGCTATAGCACACCCGTCGTGTTGCCAATAGTCCATTCAGCGTGTCAAATCCGGTAAATGAAAACAAAACAAAACCCTATGACAAACCAACATCTGCACTCATCTGAGAGATCGAAATCCCATATTTGTCTATAAGTGTAACATTAAAACTTTTCTTTCCAATTGCAAATTTTCCTTTTCTAGAATTCTAGAAGGTGATGAACCACTAACTCCGTCGTATGGAGTGTACATTTCACAGTTAGTCATAAAGCTCGAATTTTCCGTGGTGTTACTGATTTTAATTATTGAAAAAGTTTCATTACAAAAACAATACTAGAACAAGTTATCGATACCATAAATTAGTCAAATCTTTTAAAATATTCGTACGTAAATATAAGTATCTTATCGAAAAATAAACTGTACACGTCGATTTTGTGATTGTTAAAGGAATATCACATCCTGAATTTTATGAAAATGTTGTTAATAAGGCACAAAATTCAAAACAAAATCGCTGATGATGGTTAATTGGCTTAAAAAACTCATTAAAGATTGGAAACGAGTATTAAAATTTAGTAAAATCTTTAAATTTTTGGTGTTTTTTGTAGAAATATTGGATAATAACTGTAAAACGTTCATTTATTATTTTTACTGTTGTATTATTTTCAAGCACTTCAGCAATCAAATATGATATAACACTAAATCATGAATTGGTTGAAATGCTACAGATGGGTGCACACATAACCTGTACGGTAAGTTAACTTGAGAAGCAGACATCAAGTTAACTTCAAGTTCACTTGCGACTGGTCATGGGACTGCTTTGTGCAGACGCACGACAGGTTCCAAGTTAACTTGAAAAGTAGTCATAATTCCACGTCTGCTTTTAAAAGCAGTCATAATTCCACGTCTGCTTTTAAAAGCAGTCACATAATTATGACAGGTCTGGTCAAGTTAACTTCGTGAAATGTCTGCTTTAAAAACTGAATGTAACAGGATATTTTTTATGTTTTTTGCCTAAACTGTATTAGAATTTCATTTTTTTATGTTAAAGACAGCTTTTGTTATATTAAATTAAACCCTTTCATTATTAAACATGTCTGGTAAGAGCAGACTTGTTGCAATGACTGGTCTGGTAAAAGCAGTCATGTCTTTATGACTGGTTATGACCAGTCAAAAAAAAGCTGTCACAAGTCTGCCTTGATCAGTCATGAGTTAACGCAAGTTAACTTGAATGTATGCTATAGCAGACATGAGCAGACGTGGAAAGCAGTCACAAAGTTAACTTTATGTTAACTTCCATACAGGTTATGTGTGCACCTATCTGTATGTCGGATTAAGGATCGATATGTTTGATTTTTTTTCATCAGTCGATAAATGCAAATGAGCTAGCTGTCAGTGACTACGAGTGTTTTCAAGAGAGTTCCTATACCATGTCTACGTCTCGTTGTTTTCGTTTAGTGCTTTTTACTCAGGTTTTCTGTTGTTGAATTGGACTTTCTTCGATTTGATTTTAGTGTATTTAGTGCTTTGTACAAGATTAGCAGTAGGTGGAAGGTTCAGCCCCATAAACCTAGTTTAACCCTACCACATGTTATATGTGCCTGTTTTAAGCAGGAAATCCCTGTCAAAGATTGTTTTGTCCCTATCTTCTTTTTGTTTATTGTTCTCTGTCCAGAAATGGGTCTTTCCTTGATAATATTGGAATCAGTTTTGACTCTTATGTACTGTCTTTCAAGTCTTGAGTCGAAGACTGCTGGCTGCTTTTCAACGTTTTTTTTTAAATTGCCGTTTCTTTACAATAGTTGTGTCGCGTACAATTATTCCCCATCTCTTTATCGTCTTTAACTTTCTGTACGTGTGCTGTATTCGTCTAGAACGAATGCTTAAACTTTATACAACTTCGATAAAGCCAAATGTTATCATTACGTAAGTTTGGTACGAGCACCCATTAAAATAAATTTTACGTAAAACAGGAGTGGATTAAAATTAGTTTTCACATCAATATAGTTATTTTTTCAAAAATCCTGACTGTAAAAAGTATTTATACACGACTTTTTAAAGGATAACCTGTTTTTTCCTTTACATTTAAGATAAACCACTTTTGATTTTTAATAGCAGGAAAACTCACTACAACATTTTACAACGACCCAGTTCCGGATGAATTTGTCATATATAATTTTACCTCTTTGACACTTTGAAATGAAAGGGTATGTTGGTAGAATGAATTTTCAATTCAATTATATTGAGAATAAGAAAAAAAAATGTTTAATGTTTAGGTAATATTGTAAAAACGTGGAATAATATATGATAAAAGGCTTCGCCGAGCACAGCATGATTCGACCGCAACATGTCGAACCCTGTACATTTTTGACCCAAGATGGATAGTCAATTGCTCTGGACACATGCAGCCCATGATGGACTGACAAAGTTTTTTTTACTCATGCAGCCTAATTGGCTTCAAGCTTTATTGAATAAAGGTTATGAAAGGAAATTTAAGTAAAATCTTGAATTAAGTCTTCTTATGTAAAAATATTGATAATTTGATACCAACTTTAAAGTTTTAATTGCCTTTTAATACTTTTTTATACTTATGTTAATTTTTATCATTACAGCGGTCAAGTGTGTCGGTTTTATGTGATGATCCATCACCAAATCATTAATTGACTGACGTGTTGTGTCGGAGTTATAATCGACATCTTCAATTTTTAGCTCACCTGAACCAAAGGTCCATGTGAGCTATTACCATCACTTGGCGTCCGTCGTCGTCGTCCGTCGTCGTCGTTAACTTTTCTTTGAAAATTTTCTCCTCCGAAACGACTGAAGGGATTGCTTTGAAACTTTGCACACTTCATTTATGGGATATCCTCTACCAAGATTGCATAAACGATGACCGCCGTCCAAACAACATGGCCGCCGTTACTAAAAATAGACCAGGGGGTCAGACTACTGTTTTTGGCTTGTAAATCAAAAAGTATAAGAGATAGATGAAATATGATGCACATTGCTGCTTTAGCATCAAAAGCTATACAAAAGTCTACATTGGGTCGAAGTTGTCAGATGACCCCTTATAGGAGTAACGGCTCCTTAAAGGTGAAAAATAGCTTTTTTTATGTTTTTGGATTATAGAATGAAAACTATTACAGATAGAGAATAGTTGTTGCTTGCTTAAATGTTCAGCTCATTTAGCTCTACTAAAGTCTCCATAGGACCGAAGTTGTCAGATGACCCCTTATATGGGCTACAGCCCCTAAAACACAATGTTTTATGTTTTTGGCCTATGGAATGAAAACTATAGCAGATAGAGAGAAGCTATTGTTAGCTTAAATGTCCAGCTTATTTAGCTCTACAAAAGTCTCTATAGGGTCAAAGTTGTCAGATGTCCCCTTATAAGGGTTACGGCCCCTAAAATAAAGTTCTTTCATGTTTTTGGCCTATGGAATGAAAACTATAGCAGATAGAGAATAGTTGTTGCTTGCTTAAATGTTCAGCTCATTTAGCTCTACTAAAGTCTCCATAGGACCGAAGTTGTCAGATGACCCCTTATATGGGCTACAGCCCCTAAAAAACAATGTTTTATGTTTTTGGCCTATGGAATGAAAACTATAGCAGATAGAGAGAAGCTATTGTTAGCTTAAATGTCCAGCTTATTTAGCTCTACAAAAGTCTCTATAGGGTCAAAGTTGTCAGATGTCCCCTTATAAGGGTTACGGCCCCTAAAATAAAGTTCTTTCATGTTTTTGGCCTATGGAATGAAAACTATAGCAGATAGAGAGAAGCTATTGCTTTCTTAAATGTTCATATTATTTAGCTCTACAATAGTCTCCATAGGGTCGAAGTTGTATGATGTCTTTTATAGGGGTTACGGCCCCAAAATAACGTTCTTTCATGTTTTTGGCCTGTAGAATGAAAACTATAGCAGATAGAGAAAAGCTGTTGCTTGCTTAAATGTTCAGTTCTTTTAGCTCTACAAAAGTTTGCATAGGGTCAAAGTTGCCAAATGACCCCAGATAGGGGTAAGGGCCTTTAAAATAACGTTTTTTGTTTCATGATTTGGGCCTACGGCTACAGAATGAAAACTATAGTAGATAGAGAAAAGCTGTTACTTGCTTAAATGTTCAGCTCATTTATCTCTAGAAAAGTCTTTAAAGGGTCGACATCAAGACCAGGTGAGAGATTCAGGCTCCTGGGAGCCTCTTGTTTTATATCAGTTGATAGATGCTTCTTAGCCAGCTGTCAGTAACTTCGAGTGTTCTCAAGAGAATATCTCTGCGTCCTGTTAATTACTTGTTGTCCTTTTGTCTCAGGTTCTCTCTTGTTGAATTGAACTTCTATCTATTTGATTTTTACTGTGTGTTAGTTTGTGCTTTGTTATTGGTTATCAATTGGGCGCTAAAAAGCTAGTTGAGCCCCGCCACATTTCTAATGTGCCTGTCCTAAGCCAGGAATCTTTATCAAGGCTTATGTTTGTATTAAGTCGAATTTATGTAAATTGTTTTTGTCAAGAAGAGGGTCTTTTATTGCACTTTAGGATTGGTCTTGAGTCTTATGTAATTTATTTTCAATCCAGGGTCAACTGAAAAACAGCAAGCAGCGACCACTGGTCACATTGAAGGCTGCTGGCTGTTTTCCATTGTGGATTTTTTGAATTTATGTTCATATTGTAGGTTGTGTCGTGCACACTTATTCCACATCTCACATTTCTTCTATTTGGTGGACTTTCTGCCAATATTTCAGAAGAAATTCATACTATTTCAAAAGCAGACCAAAATAAATTGCAGTTACAAAATTATTACCCCTTTTTGGCCCCTAATTAAGGGTATCTGCTACCTTTCATTTTTGTCCTTTTTGGCCCTAATGACAATAAGGGGAAAGGAAGTGTAAATTTTATAAATTCACTACTTCACATGAAATAATAAACAAAGAAATTGAATCGGACAATAAATAAAACGTTTTGATTTAGGCCCCTTTAGGCCCAAAATATGGTAACAGAAATAAGAGGGGATGGCAATAATCAATTCTCATTTTCTGTATCCACTACTTGAAAAGACTGAACTATAAAAATCAAAATCGGACCAATAATAAAAATGCATATTTCGCCCCTATTTGGGCCCTTATTTCTAAATGAAAAAAAAGCATCTAATGAGACATTTAATGCTACCCCGCCACGACAAAGTATTTTGTCATTTGAGACGGTGGGGCATGACCCCCCTTCGACCCCCCTATATATGGTACCAAATGATTCGTCTTATGATAAAGAGTAATAATATACATGGTAAAAGGGTGGGAATATCAATGGTTTTCAGAATATTTAGTATTTTATGATTTTAGGGGTGGGAACCCGTTCTCAAACCACATATGGTACAAAATGATTCGTCTTATCATAAAGAGTAATAATATATATGATTATAAGATGGGGTTCTGAAAGGTTTTCAGAATCTAACGGTTTTTTTTAGTAATTTGAAGGGGGTGGGCATGACTTCATATTTAATATATATGGTAATAGGGTAAGAATGTGATCTATGTTTGAGCTATTTAAAGAATAACACTGAGTTATCTTAAAATTAAAGATTGAGTTATCTTTCTTAGATCAGAAAATTTCAACATGCAATGACGTTTAATTTTTCGAAGTGGGCTAAATGTATTTCAAAAATATTTTTCGGAACATCCTCAAAATTAAACTTAATCTTTATTTTATTGTTCTCAACAGTGGTGCAAAATACCATTCAAGTTCCTTGAGTTATCAAGTTCAAGTTATCAAGTTATCATCCGGAAACCTTCGGGGAACGGACAGACGGAAAGACGGCGGGCGGACAGACATCGAACAAAACTGAGGGTATAACATAATACGGTACCTCGCCACTTCGTGTGACGGGGTATAAAAAGGCAGGTCCCCAAAATCAATCCCGTATTTGATTTACTGGTACGGCATATCATTGTCAAATTTCATTCCGGATGAACAACTCAAATCACGATTGGCACAGGTAATAAAATGCAGCTATTTTTTTTTTCTAAAAGGAATGGAAAACGAAGGTACAAATATCTGGTAGTCGATTACAGTCAGACTTACTTTGTCATTACTTAGTCTAAAAGAAGAACAACTATAAAGAGGACCAAATAATCTGCTTGCTCAATTTTTTTTATCGACAACTTATTAGTTCAGTTTGGTAGACGTGTTTTTTAGCCAATAATAGGGAATCAAATAGGCACTAATTGATAATTTGTTTCTTTATAACATGAAGCATACTTCTTACAATCTCTTCTTGACAAAAAAAGATCGTGGAGTACCTCTCTCTTTTTATCCCACTTAACGTTATATTGATGATGTCCTTTCACTGAACAATTCTCGATTTGGTGATGTTATCTATATGATATATCCTCAGGAACTTGAGATAAAAGAAACAACAACGGCGGATTCTAGGAAGTTTGCTTCATATTTAGATCTACATTTCTCAAGGAAGAATTACAACAAAGCGATATGACAACCGTGATGACTTCAACTTCCAATCGTCAATTTTCCCTTCTTGTGTAGCAACTTTCGGTCCGCTCAAGCTTATGGAGTTTTCGTATCACAGTTGATTCATAACTCCAGAGCTTGTGGGAATATACATCGATGTCCTTGGCAGAGCGTCACGTTTGATACAGAAATTGCTGACACAGGGTAATGTTGCTCCACAGTTGCTGTACATGTCTTCACTCAAGAACTCAAAAAAGTTTAAAGTAGATAAAGTGCACAAATATGGGATTTCTGTCTCTCAAATGATTGCAAATGTTGGTTTGTCGTTGAGCTTTGTTTTTTCTTCCTTTACCGGATTTGACACACTGAATTGGAAATTAGCAACATGACGGGTGAGCTGTAGCAGGAAGGAACCGCTTACTCTTCCGGAGCACCTGAGTTCACTCTTGTTTCGAATTGAGTTTGCGTTGTTGATTTCTGTTCGGCTGATTTTGTGCTTTGTGTTTCTTTGTGCTGTTCTTGTTCGTGTTTACCGGTTTCGTCGTTTCCAATTCGGACTTTTGACATTCGAATGCCCCATTGGCGCCTCTTTGCTTCCTTATAATTACACAACAATACATACATAAGGGATGTACCTTCGTCGTGATTTTTAGCAAATCCATTTATTTCATTCAACACTCGTTTACAATATCAATATTTCAACATAAACATGCTATACAGAATTGAAATTTCGTTTATATCTATACAAAATGGTTTTGCTCTGTGATTTAAAAGTATTTCATCAATTTCAAAGTGTCTATTAAGCAACGCTAGATGAAGAAGGGTTTTTTGTATATCTCTAATGAAATGAAGTTTTCAAGTAACAGAAGAACGATATCCCTTCTTCCATATTCACATGCTTTATGTAGCGGAGTCTTAATTTTCAGATGACCTTCATTAACATTTACATTCAGGGTTGAAAAATACTGTATATTATCGATGCTTCCAGCTATGCTTTTGACATGCAGAGCCGTATGAGCCGTAATGCATTGTGTACTACTTTGACAGAATACAGTGCTGTATAGCCGTTTTTGTCTTTACAGTTAACGTTGACCCCTCTATCTATCAATATATTGATTATGTCTGTCGAATCAGAATCACAAGCAACAATAAGTGGAAGTGTAGATGTCCGTCATTGATATCCACCGTGGTCTAGCAGAAAGTCAATCAGCGTTGGATTATTACTAATGCAAGCAAAGTTTATGGCTTTTAGTCCCTTCACTGATGATAGAAACAGGTCCATTCCAAGACAACCTAAGTTTTCTATGATGTGTGTATGATACATGCCAAATGCTATGGTGTTTCACCTTCAATATTCTTTGCATTTATTTCAGCATGCCTCTTAGCAAAAACATTACACTATCTATATCTCCTGAAAAACATGCATAATGTAAAGGTGCGCTTTGTAATATATCAGGAAAATAAGTTAAAGCTCCCTTTTTACTAGATAACGAACAATACCAAAATGTCCATACAACATGACATGTCCAATGCAGCTCCAAGCGACCTAAGAACGATAATAACATTTGTTCCACTTTATATAAGAAGAGAGACAATGTCTTCGTTGTTTTTTTTTTCTAGAAGCTTATATTAAAGCTGTTGTTCCATATATTACAAATACCAAAACGTGGGTATAAACGGTGAATTTGGATATGCTATATATCGATATTTCAAGGAGTTACCTCTTCCGGAGCACATGAGTTCACTCTTGTTTCGACTGGAGTTCGCGTTGTTGATTGATATTCAGTTATTTTGTGTTTCCATGTTTTACATGTTGTCTTTTTTTGTCTCGTTCTTGTTGGTGTTTACTGGTTTTGTCTCTGCCCTTTCGGTCTTTTGACATTCGGATACCCCATTGGTACCTCTGTTTCTCTCAGTGGCATTTAAATCAAAATGCTTACTAACTAATTAACTGACAAAATCAAAATACATATTCATACTTTAGAAGGAAACAAACCTTTTTTATTCCCTCTACAACATGCAGCATGCAACACTGCTCTAGTGATAATTTGTCTTGTCTTATTCACCTTCTGTTGTGAAATACTTAATAAAATCCATGTAACCTACCAAGGATAAAACAACTAATAAAGGTGGCTCCAATCCATTGTCGAAGTATAAATTGAGAGACGGCAAGTGTCCCTCAATATAAGTTATGAATTGAGACCTAAACGTTTTATCTGGTGTAAACGCAGTGCTATAAAATCTCTTACGAACTTTTTTTACCATCCGCTCCATATATAAGCTTTGTAACACTTGTGGTTGAACTATATTTTGACCAGAATGCTTTACAGTCGTCGTCTTTAACTGGACCCGATCTATCAATATACATGTATAACTATGTCCAAATTCTATCGTAGTTCTGGGGATTTTTTTCTCCAACGAATTTTGCAATGACATCAAACGTAGCATCATGTAGGCAAGTAAAGGATGTCGATGATTCAACTACATACATGTATGTACCAACCATTTGCCGAACCGATTTTCTTAATTCCTTCAAAACTGATGGTTGAAGGTATTTGTATACATCATTTTGCATTTGTTCTTTATTAACATTGTTATTTAAAATACAAATGACAACAAGGTTCCAGACAATAAATTTTGCTTCGCCTGACGCGCGTTTCGTCTATTCAAGACTCATCAGAGGCGCTCTACCAAAAACATTGAAAATGCCAAACATTTTATGATTATGAAGAGCATAGAATACCAAAACCAAAAATACCAAACTGGGGAACCAAATTATTACTAAGATGATCAACCTATGTCTGGGGTAGGAAGAACCTTAGAGTTTTAACAATTTAGAAATTTCAAAAACAAGAAAACAAAGTGCCATTAAACACGTTATTAATTTAACTGTATCTCTGTGAGCTCATTTTCAATGCATATAAATGGTTGTTTAAAGAAACTTTATAATTTCAAAACAATTATGGATTCAGTTGAGGAATATGCCAGAAAATGGGCCAAAAAAGAACAGGAGAAAGAATGTGACGTTTTGTCAGAATGGGTAAAAGCTGTGAGGTCATTGGTTTTGAAAAGAATCAATTCTTTGAAAGGCTCAATGAGCACTTAGGCAACATCCATTTTCAGCAACGCTGATGTTGCCAAAACATTGTCCACCTTACATGACAAATATGTTGTTGTACCTGCAGACAAAGCACCAAATAACATCATTTTTGTGTGCAAGAAACACTATATCGACTGTTTGACAGCTGAATTGGGGGGTTGGTTGTACCAGCAACAGCACCACATACAAGGCTACAACACTGTCTAAGGAGGAAATCATTGACAATCACAAATCTGTCATTTCCTCCTTCGGCCTTTCTGTTGGTGGCAGTAATGATGACATTCCATCCCTGTATTGGATTCCCAAATTACATACAAATCCATATAAACAGCGCTTCATTGCAGGGTCATCCAAATGTACAACTAAACCTCTTTCAGTTTTGTTGACTTCAATACTTACGGCAGTAAAATCCGGCCTCCAGAAATAATACGATTGTTGTTATTCTAGAAATGGTGTCAATCAAATGTGGATCCTGAAGAATTCGAAAGAACTGATGGAGATTCTTAACTCTAAATCAGTTTCATCTTGTAACAGCATCAAAACATTCGATTTCTCCACACTTTACACTTCTATTCCACATGAACAACTGAAATCGCGATTGGCACAGCTGATTAAATGCAGCTTTTTCAAAAAGAATGGAAAACGCAGATACAAATTTCTTGTAGTCGATTATACCAAGACTTACTTTGTCATCAATGAGTCTAAGAAAAAGAACAAATTTACAGAAGACCAAATAATCGACATGCTCAACTTTCTTATTGACAACATATTTGTTCAGTTTGGTGGACGTGTTTTTCAGCAAACAATAAGGATTCCAATGGGCACTAATTGTGCACCTTTGTTGCTGATTTTTTTCTTCATTCATATGAAGCAGACTTCTTGCAATCTCTTCTTGACAAAAAAGACCGAAGACAAGCTCTCTCTTTCAAACTCACGTTCCGTTATATTGATGATGTCCTTTCACTAAACAATTCTCGATTTGGTGACTTTCCATCTCATATATCCACAGGATATACTTTCCAATCGTCAACTTTCCCTTCTTGTGTAGCAACATTCCGTCCGCTTCAGCTTATGGAGTTTACGTATCTCAATTGATTCGTTACTTTAGAGCGTGCGGGACTTACATCGATTTCCTTCGCAGAGCGACACGTCTGACGCAAAAATTGCTCACACTCGGTTGCTGTCTTCACTCAAGAAATTTTACGGAAGACATCATGCACTTATAGACAAATATAGGATTTCGATCTCTCAGATGAGTGCAGATATTGGTTTGTCATAGGGTGTTGTTTTGTCTTCCTTTACCGGATTTGACACACTGAATGGACTATTGGCAACGCGACGGGTGTGCTATAGCAAGCAGGAACTGCTTACTCTTCCGGAGCACCTGAGTTCACTCTTGTTCGACTTGAGTTTGCGTTGTTGATTGATATTCAGTTGTTTTATGTTTCCATGTTTTACATGTTGTCTGCTTTTGTCCCGTTCTTGTTGGTGTTTACTGGTTTTGTCTCTGCCCTTTCGGACTTTTGACATTCGGATATCCCATTGGTACCTCTACTTCTTTCAATACTCAACTGAGGATCATTTCGGTTGTTGCAGAGAAAGTGTACCAGAGGAAAAAAAGAAATTAACTCAATGAATGGTTTTATTATCAAGCTTTGCAATCTCATCGACGTTAAGATATTGATTAGCAATTTCCTTTCGGTCTGTTAAACTGTTTATTATTACAACTTCCTTTTGTGTATGCCCCAAAATATTTATAAATAAATCAGAAATGTCTACTTGTGTTCTAGATATCGGCAATAATTTTATAGCTGATCTCGATAATAAAACCTTTATTATAGCAAGCTTGTATGTTTTCCATCCCTCAGGATTGTACTGATTTGTATGAACGGTTCCACAGATAAGTATGTGCTTCTTGTCATCATTTTGTATGTTAAGATATCACTTGGCTCAATAGAAGAGTGAATCGAATATTTTCCATTTGGTGTAGAGTATGTACTATTGACAAGGCTGTAATAGATTTCCCTGATCTTGGACCATCACGAAGTAAAATAATTTGGGTTTGTGTAAAATAGCTGAGGTTGTTACTACGAATCGATTTAATTCGTCTTTCCGATTCATTATCTCAGGTTCATCTGTTCAATTAAAAGTACAAGTTGTAATATGGTGTACCCAATAGTTGTAATATATTATAAAGAAATAAAAATTTTCAATGTTTCAAAATAAACTTTAAATAATATTGACAATAAGATTGAGAATAAAAAAACCTAATACACTTTTTTTTCAATTGAGAGGCAGGACATTGTCAAGGGGTCCGATACGTTTATCGCAATTTCCTCATGTTAGCAATAATGAGAGAAATGTCCGAAAGGGCAACGACAAAGCCGGTTAACACGAACAAGAGCAGCACGAAAAAACAGGCGTAAAACGTTCAGGACGTCTGTGCGTTAAGATTTAAATCGTCTAAATTTTGTACAAAACCCAGTTTTGACAAAAAAAATATGGAGGCTTTGAAAAAATGTAAATGCAACTGTCCAAATCGTACCGAATCCTTAAGCCAGTGGTGTAAAAAATTAGGCGTTTCTTCAAAATACCGAACCATCATGTTTAGTAAAGTGCCATTTGTGGGAAATATTAAATTTCAAATCTTATTTTATACAGAATTATCATTGTTGTAAACATCAACGCACCATGTTAAGTAAAACTATATTTTACGATAAAATGTGCTTTTTGTTTATTGTTTGGCCAAAATATTCTGTTAATGAGTTCATTCGGTCTTTTTTATTGGTTAATGAGTAGCCGAATATTTCAAATAATGGTGACATCAAAATTACAGAACTGGGATGATCAATTTCATATATCCAAAAATAGAAGACAAAACAAGGCAACTACATTGAAGAAAAATTGAAGAAAACAAACCGGTAAAATAATAGATTTGATAAAGCAAAAACAGAAAAGCCGAACAATATTACAAGAATGACCAAACATATAAATTGATCAAATTTCAAAGAAATAGCCAAACGTTGTCAGAATTCGGAAATATGTAAACCGTGTCTTTCCAACACATATTCCAGTATTCGAAAATATATAAGAGCATACAACTGAAGCACGGGGAAGCTTTCTACGACCTCCACACGGCAATAAAGCCAAACTCTGTAATAATATTAAAAAGGAAAAAATATGGAATATGTGCCACAAAGACAGGTTCCACATATTGAAAATATTTTGATAAATGTACAAAAGCAAAATTTCACTGCATGTGAAGCGCTTTTCTGGATTAACCTTCATCAGACACACTAGGAGTAGAAAACTTGGAAACATCGTGTATTGTTGATGATCTTATTTGCTGTTATACTGTAGCCTATCATTGGATAAAATCACACTTCATGCAAACAGGTTTAGACTACGTAAATTTTGATTAAACATCAGGAGAAAAATGAATAATTTCTTATTTATTTAGTATTTAAATTCTTATTTGAAGTTTTCTTAAAGACTATCAATGAATGACGATAAAATCAAATACAAGAAGCAGAGGTACCAATGAGGCATTCGAAGTCCGAGAGACAAATACAAAACCGGTAAGCAACCACGAAAAAAAGGACGAAAAAATATAAAACATGGAAACAAAAACAAAAAAACTGAACATCAATTAACAAAGCAAGCCCTAGTCGAAACGAGAATGAACTCAGGTGCCCCGGAAGAGTAAACAGGTTCTGCTTGTTATAGCATCCCCGTCACGTTGCTAATAGTAAATTCAGTGTGTCAAATCCTTAAATAAAGACAAAACAAAACACCATGACAAACAAACATCGCACTCATCTAAGAGATCGAAATCCCAAATTTGTCTTTTAGCGCATGTCCTCCGTAAAATTTCTTTAGTAAAGACAGCAACCGAGAACAAACATGACTCTGTGTGATCAATTTTTTTGTCAGTCGTGACGCCCTGCTAAGGACATCGATGCAAGTCCGGCAAGCTCTGGAATAACGAATCAAATTTGATACGCACACTCCATAATAAAGGTAATAACAAAGTTACCGAACTTGGAGAATAAATCTTAAATGTCCATAAGACTAGACAAAACAAGGAAGACATACCAGAAAAATTGAAGACCGCAATGGTCCTGACTTGGTACAGGCATTTCAAAAGAAATTAAACCAGTTTTTAAGGCGCACCTAAATTAATCCGCTTCATTAGAGCGCACGGAACGTTGCTACGCAAGAAGGTAAATTTTGACGATTCGAACGTTGAAGTCATCGCGTATGTCATTGAGCTTTGTTGGAAGTTTTTTCTTTTAATTAAAATATGGAAGAAGTTTGTAGTATGCTTTATTTCCTTATTGACAACAAATTTACCAAATCTGTAGAAGAGATATTTATATATACTTTATACTTTAATACTCTGATTTTCAGGTATATAAATAATGCCCTATTTTTTTTAAATTTCCGATTATCTTACTTCAAAAAATATTTAAAACACCATGTTTTTATTCATTGTATTGAATATGGTCCGTATCATTGGGGCTGGTTTTAGCTCCCCTGTTTGAACGTTTTGGGTTGAAGTTTTTTCCTTCGACACTTTTGGGTTTTGACCTTCCAATATTTAGATTCAAATGTGCTGGTAAGATGTTGCTCCTTCAAATATGCATATACAGCATACCCAAATTAATCGGTTATTTATACCACTTTGGTAGTTTGAATTAAGAATATTTAAACAGTAATGCACTTACTTATTCATATGCCAGGGTATGTACAAACTATTTGGTTTTTTTTTATGGGGGTCGTGACATTGTTGCCTCCGTGACAGTCTTATAGATCTAGTAATAATACGCCTGATGGGGTATAAGATATATAAGGTATTTGTGTATTTTAAGTCTTTGGTTAACGCAAGACGGCGAGCAGCGACCTCTGGTCATGTTGAAGACTGCTGTGATTTTTTGAATTACCGTTTCTCTATGTTGGTTGTGTCGCGTGACGTATTCCTTATTTCTTTATACATATATATATATATAATGTTCAGCTAATTATCATTTATTCAAAAAAATATAGATGATGTTAAAGCAATTGATTTGTGAAATTTAAAATAAATGTTGAACTCATACTTAACACGAAACGGTCTTAGACTTCAGTTGTTAATAGAACCGATTTAAGTTACTTATAGATCTGGTTTTATTTTTATTCACCATTAAAGACCTATGTTTGTATTCACTAAATTAATTAAAGCGGTGTTTCCACTACGATAAGCGAATTCAAGAACAGTCTTCCCAGACTTCGTTTTTGCCTTTACATTTGCTGATTGATTAATTAAAAGTCTAACAATATCTAGATGTTCTGCAAAACATGCCGCATGAAGAGGTGTAAAGTACGTCTCTCGACCAACATTTATGTTAGCTCCATGTTTCAACAAAAATTCAACAATGTGGAAATGTCCCAAAAAGCAAGCCCAATGAAGAGGAGTGTCGCCTTTAACTGATTGACAGTTCACATCTGGTTGATGACCTACTAAGAATTCAACAAGTTTGACCTGTCCACTTTGACAAGCAAAGTGGAGACAATTTCTCCCTCTTTTTGATACGGAAGCAAAGTCAATCGGATAATTGGATAGTATTTTCACAACTGCAACCTGTCTAAACTTGCATGCTGTATGGAAAGGACTAATCGATGCTATTTGGCTTTTGTCTATTAGTTTAATACATTTGGATTCAATCAAAAGACGCTCTACTATTCTTAAATGCCCAAATGTACAAGCTAAATACAAGCCTGTGTAACCTTTTGTCGCTGTTACGGTAACGTCTGTTCCATGTTTAATCAAAAGGTCTAGAATATCAAGATATCCACCGCTACATGCTACATGTAACGGTATAAATCCATTAGGGTTTGATAAAGAAACATTTGCAAAATGATTAAGTAAAAGTTGCACCGTGGTTTTATGTCCACTGATACATGCCAAGTGTAACGGTGTGATTTTTTCAATATCAAAACAGTCTATTTCTGCATGATGAGAAACCAATAGTTCAACTATCGATGCATATCCAAAGCCTGATGCTATATGCAGAGCCGTAAAATTGTCTTTTTTATTTTTTTTATTCATTTGTATTCCATTTTCAATAAGAATTTGTACAACAGTTTCATGCATTTCGGTTGTTTTTGTATTGAGAACTGCATGGTGCAAAGCTGTGTTACCGTTTTCATCTTCCGCAAAAATACTAGCACCGTACTTTAACAGATCTTTAACAACATCCGGATAACCATGATACGCAGCTCGATGTAAAGGTGTTTCGAGTTCCTTATTCCTTCCATCAATCAATGCTTTGTTACGAATCAATAATTTTACAAGTTTGGTATTGCCAAGCCTGCAAGCATCATGCAAAGGATACATTTTCCAGTCACTTGATTGGACATTGACGCTTGCTCCTGCAGTAATGAGCATATCAGTTATTTCGATGTTTTTTAATACGATAGATAAATGCAGAAGAGACAGGCCTAATAAATTAATATGTACATCTGCTGAATGCTCAATTAGTGTTTCTACGATGTCTTTATGATTATGGCTCGTTGCAAACGCAAGAGCAGTAACCCCGTTTATATTCTTATTATCAACTTCAATGTTTTCCTTTAATAATCTGTTGACGATATGAAGATTTCCACTACAACATGCTGCATGTAGAATAGAAAAACCGGTTGAATTTTTCCTGAATATATTTGCACCCCTGTCTAAAAGCATTTCAACTATTTCAAAGTGTTCATTCATTAAAGCTGTGTGAAGTGGTGTGTTTTTCTCACTCGTTAGTGAGTTGATATCTGCCAGATTATTCAATAATAGATCAACTACATTTTTTCTACCCATAGAACACGCTACATGAAGCGGTGTTTCACTTCTGAAATGACCTTCATTTATATTCATTTTAAGCTTTAACAAATATTCAATTATATCGATGTTGCCAAAACAGCACTGGGCATGTAAGGCAGAGTAATGACAAAAATCTAACGTATTAATATCTATCCCGTGTGATACTAATATCTTCGCACTTTCTACTCCTTTAACATAAAACAGAGAAGTACAACCTAAGGTGTCTCTACAGTTAATAGATACTCCTCTATTTATTAATACTTTAATGACATCTGTTGAATGAAATTTACAGGCAATCGTGAGTGGTGGAGCCGATGTAAGATTGCCTTCATTAATATCCACACCTTGGTCTAACAGAAATCCAATAAGCTTTGGCTCATTACTATAAGACGCGTAATGTATTGCTTTGAATCCTTGAAATGATGATTTTGAAATATCTGTCCCTTGATTGACTAAATATTTTACTATGTCTGTATGACCATTCATACATGCAAAATGTAATGGCGTTTCATCTATCAAATTCTTGGAGTTGATATCAGCATGCTTTTTAACCAAAAGTCTAACAATTTTAATATTTCCTGAAGCACATGCGTAATGTAAAGGTGTGTTCTGTGTCATATCTTGCAGATTGACAGAGGCTCCTCTGTTCACAAGTAGGTTACATATATTCAAAGCTCCACTTAAACACGCTGCGTGTAAAGCTGAAACTTTTAGCATTGAAATGGAATTAACATTCGATCCATTTTGTATGAGAAGAGCTACAATATCTTCTTGGTTGTGTCTAGAAGCTGCTATCAAAGCTGTTGTTTCACAAATACAAGAGTCTCTATTAAATTCATATTTCAAAAGGAAGCGAACAACCTCAGTGTTACCTTTAATTGATGCAAAATAAAGACATTTCTCGAGACCTGATTTGTCCTGTAATAGCTCCTGTTTATCTGATGTAAAAAACGTAATAAAGTCCATATATCCAGCTATTGATAAAACGACTAAAAGGCTGGGTTCAAATTGAGATTCAAATAATAAATCAAGCGAGGTAATTCTCTCTTCAATAAAAGTGATAAACTGCGATCTAAATCGTCTTTGTTTTGTCATTTGATTGTCAAAAGCAGTGCTATAAAACCCCTTACGGACTTCATTTACCATCCGCTCCATGTATAAACCTTGGTACTCTTTGGATAAAACTATAATCAGATCAGAACTGTTTGAACAGGTTGTTCCTAACTGGACCTGATCCCTCAAAAGGTAAGTATGACAATACTGGAGGATTGTCCTAGGGATCTTTTCTCCAACGAACTTTGCAATGATATCAAACATAGCATCGTGTAGGCAAGTAAAGGATGTCGATGATTCAGACACATATGTACCAACCATTTGTTGGAAAGACGATTCTAATGATTGCCATGTGATTTGTACATCCACTTTTAATTCTGTTACAAGCGATTCAATTATTTCTTTGGTACAGTCTTGCAAGAATTTTTTATTAACACTTCTATTGGAAATTACAAGAAGACAAAGTGCGAAAAAGCACGCATTCGAATTGAACTGCATGTCTTTAAGTTCTCTTTCAATGCATTTGGATGGCTGTTTGAAAAAGGTTTCAATACTCAACTGAGGATCAGTTCGGTTGCTAAAGAGACGGCAAAGCAAAGGGAAAAAAGAAAATAACTCAATAGTTTTGTCATCAACCTTTGCTATCTCATTGTTCTTAAGATATTCATTAGCAATTTTCTTTCGCTCTTTTAAACTGTTTATTATTTCAACTTCCTTCTGCGTGGTACCAAATACATTTCTAAATAAATCAAACACATTAACCAAAGTTCTTGATATCAGCAATATTTTTATGGTTGATTTTTTTAATAAGATCTCCTTAACGACACTCTTGTATGTTTTCCACCTCTCAGTATTGTACTGATTTGTATGAACGGTTCCACAAACGTCATCAAAAATAAATATGTGTTTTTTGTCATCATTCTTGTATTTTAAGATATCGCTTGGCTCAATCGAGAAGTGAAAAGTATATTTGTCTCTTTTGTAAAGAGTATATGCTACATACAACGCTGAAATAGATTTTCCTGAGCCTGGTTTTCCGTGTAGTAAGAGGACCTGATTTTGTTGTAAAAGTTCTAGAGCCTTAGTAGCTGAGCTAGTTACTACAAAACGGTTTAAATCTTCTCTCCGAGTTACTATTTCAGGATCATCTATTCAAATATATAATGTAATATAAGACACAAAAATGCCATGTCAGAATTACAGGCATTATAATCCCCAAAACGTATATGATAAGTGTAAATATAGCGTGGGACACGCATATATTCGTTGCATTAAATTCATATTTTGAAACAGCTTAAATAAGGAAAAACTGTTTTATTTTGATGTTCAATTTCAAATGTTAACATAAAGATTGATATTAACATGTAGACTGTAATGTTAAAAAACTAACTCTATGACATGAAAAGTGATACACATTTATACATTTTCTACATAGCCGATTGTAAGAATACTTTGAACCTTATTTTTTTTTATATTATTGGCAATTTTGTCTGTTTTCTGTTTGGTTATACCTTCATTGAAGAGTGTCGTATACTATCTATACATAACTTAGTAGTTGAATTACATATATTGCAATCAGAAAAATACGCATTGTAAATGCATTTTCAATAAGAAAAACAAAATAGTAACGAATTAAAGTTAAAGGCAAGAAATCTAAAACTTAAATTATTATATTTTATTTTCTTACCATCAAATGATATTGGCTGGACTCCTAAATGAGATGTTAGTTCTGAAAGATTTAAATAAAAAACAATAAAATGCAACAAAATAAACGGACGAACATGATATTTCGTATCAAAGAAAATAAAATGAAAAACAAACCTAAAAAGTAGAAGTCCATAGCTTGATATATATAAATATCCATTCTTTCTGACCCTACATATTAGAAAATCCCCGACGGAAAAACCCGACGGAAAGTCAACATATTTAATCTAGATAGCAAAAACATGAGAGCGGAAGCACTGAAAGGATCAGGTGATGGTATTGGGACTTGTCGTTGTTAATTCTTTGTTTTTAAAAATACGTCAAACCAACCCTATGAAGGATGAACAGGGATACTTAGTATTTAAGAATAGTGTTTGACATTTATCAGTTTAAAGTGTTTTAAAACACGTGCTAACGAAATAATAGGTGATGAGTTTAAATGAAATAAATGAAATTTAAAATCAAATTTACCTTCTAATCTGCTTATTCTACCAATCATATCTTTATTTTCAGATTGAAGTGATTCCAAACGTTCCAAGTAATAACGTTCTGCCTCCTCGTCTATGGGCAAGACTAACAATTCATCTATACGATCAGCATAAGTCTGTCCTCCTATTTCCAAGATGGCGGTTCTCAGACACTCCCATAGTTTGTTGAACTGATCCTCTGGTAGAGCTGCTGACGTTAAATGTTCAATGGTATTCCTCACATTTCTTATTCTCTCAATGTTCGCTGAAAGACTTCTGTCGGTCTCCTCGGGGTCCTTACCCCAACCAATGTTGTGAGGACATATATTGCCGATGTTACGGAGAAGTGTATAAAGAGTAGAAATGTTAATATCCGAGAGATCCCCTCTATATCTAAAGCCACTTGGAAACAAAATATCTCTCTGTTGACCAAGAACAAGTCTTTCGATGCGGTATCTATTAGGTTCAATTATATTACCATAGGATGAAACAGTGGGAAATCTTTTCTTAAAAACTTCCCTGAAAACGTCAGTTCCAACATCAAGAAGAAATCGTAGCAGTCTAAAATAGTTATTTCTTTGCAATCTGAGTGCAGTATCCATTTCTAGAAAATAAAATGAGTTGTTTTGATCAAGTCTAAATGTTTAAATGCAAAATGTAGACTTAATGGTTTTTATATCCCGCCACACGAAGTGGCAGTGTATTATGTTATACCCTCAGATTCGTTCGGTGTCCGTCCGTCCGTCCCCCGAGGGTTTCCGACCAATAACTTGAAAACACGTCAAGGGATTTAATTTATATTTTTCACAGCAATTTAAAACAATAAAGTACAAGTCAAGTTCGATTTCCAGCATAGGCCACTTTGAAAAATCAAATTTCATGAATTTTGAGTTTCCAGCTGATAACTTGAAAACGCGTCAAGGGATTTTAATGACATTTTGAACAGCTCTTAAATACAATAAAATACAGGTCAAGTTGAACTTCCAGCATGATCTGAAAAATGTTTATTAGATTGGCCACTTTGAAAAAACAAATTTTATGAACTATTGATATTCTATCGTGGCGGCGTATCATTTAATGTCCCATTAGATGCCCTATTTTTTTCTTGTAATCGTCGTTGCTGAATTTGCTTTATTGTACTTCTTTTAATAAAATTACAACAAAATGGCTGCAGCTCATAAAGTCAAATTGACGACTTTTCTTTTTTTTTTTGAAAGAAGACATCTTTCATAATGTACATGTGCACTTCTTAAAAAATTAAAATTCAAGTCAAATTCATTTACATTTGTATTTTGTTTTTATTTCTGAGTGTATTTTGGTTTTTTTTTGGTATTTTCCAATCATAAACCACATTCCTTGACTTTTACAAAGAAAAAGATAAATTTAAATGAAGAGTCAAAGAAGTTTATATATAGATACTAAATTACATGCATTGTGCATGTTTTAAATGATAAAGGTTACATGTAGATACGAATGTCACAATTGCTTGTGAGGTAACCAAATCAGAAACAGAATGAAACCTAATTGTTTACCTGACACTTGAATGCATAAGAAAATGTGTACGAGAACTTGGTATACTTCATGCTTTGTTAGTTATTTTTTTTCAATTTAAAATGTTTCACATTTCTAAAAATAGGTTTTAAAAAATCTAAGCTTATAAGTCAGTACATTAGACTTGAGAACTATAAAGCAAATTTGAATAAAAGTTATGATTTTTAGCTCTTAATCGAAGGGTCATGTGAGCAATTGCCATCACTTGCCGTCCGTCGTCCGTTTTTTTTTCGAACGTTAGCTTCTCTGACATCATAAGTCCATTTGTATCCAAACTTGTTAATTGGCATAGTAATTAGTTGCTTCAAAACTATCGTTCAGATTTTTTATTCGTAAAAACATGGCCGATGTTGCTAAAAATAGAACATAAGCATGAATTGCAGTTTTTAGCAAATAACTCAAAAATGGTCACAGATATCGAAATTCGAACAAGTGCAAAAATGATAAGGACCTCAAGATATACATGCCCTGAAATTTTGAAGAAGATCAAACCATTCATGTAGGAGTTATTTTCCGGATTTTTTCCCCAAAATTTGCACATTTTAAGCTAAATATCTTCAAAACTATAAAAAGATATTTGAAAAATTTAAATTGCATATTATTAAGCAACTCAAAATCTAATAAAGATGTGACATAGTCAAAGATGTAGGACTTGTCTTTTTATTAGTTTCTCCCCTTAGAATGTCAACATTTACCTTTTCTCAGACTTTTTTAATCAAAATAAATTTAAATCGTTAACTCCTATGACACCAAACATTTAATTGCAATCAAACTGTGTATAGTTGTTTATGAGCATGAATGGTAGAAAACTGTCGTTTAGATTTTAGATCTGTTGAAAACATGGCTGCTGTTTCTAAAATACAACATGAGGATAAATTGTAGGTTTTTTATAATTAACTCCAAAATTGTGACAAATAACAAAATTCTGATGGAAAAAAATGTATACAGAACTTCAAAATCTATATGCCCTGAAAATTTGAAGTTCTAATGACTAATGTAGGAGTAATAGCACTGTTTCTTGATTTTTCCCAAATTTTGCACTTATCAAGCTGGATACCTTATAAATTTTTACAAGATATTTGAGAAATTCAAATTGCTTATTGCTAAGCCCATTCAGAATTACAAATACCAAAACGCGGGTATAAACGGTTAATTTGGATATGCTATATATCGATATTTCAAGGAGTAACCTCTCATCAGTAGCATTTAAACCAAAACATTGGAAGATCAAACTCAAAGCAGTTGAAAATGAAAAGTACTCAAAACCAAAACGTTTGAACAAGGAAGCCAAATCCAGCACCGATGATATCGACCATGTGCATTACAAGGAAAGAAACCTGGTGTTTTCATCAATTTTGAATTTAATAATCGGAAATTTCAGCGACAATATATTAGAAATTTTATGGTAATTCGTGTCAGACAAGTCTGACTACCAGGCTTGTGATTACCCTCGGGGACCTCTGGTCCACCAGCAGCGGTTATCGCCCAGTGGTTTCAAATCTACAAAATACCTAATAGGGTCAAAGTTGTAGGACCATACCTTTTAGGAATTATTTCCCTGAGATAATCAAAATTGACTTTTTTCACAGACTTGATCAATTGTATTGTATGGAAAGCCGGAGTGGACCCTCCCGAAGTTACTAATTTTTCCATTGCTTTCAATGGAAAATTGTAACTCCGGCAATTCAACAATTTGCCGAAGTTACAAATTTTTATACCCCGGAGTTACTAATTTCATCCCCAAACTTACAAAGTTACAAATAAAAAACTTCGGCAATGTAAATTTGTAAATTACCCGGAGTTACAAATTTTTATTGCCGAAGTTTTTTATTTGTAACTTCGGTAAAAAAAAATAGTAACTCCGGCAATTTTAAATGATGCCGGAGTAACAAATTCACATCATCAATACAAGTTACATATTCAATTCCCGAAGTAAATTAGTAACTCCGGCAATTTTCAATAATGCCGGAGATACTAATTTTCGACTGGTTTTACAGCAAGAGCATGCAAACAAATAACTTCGGGTAACCCAGTCATTTATATGCCGGAGATTCTAATTTTCGACTGGTTTTACAGCAAGAGCATGCAAACAAATTAACTTCGGGTAACCCAGTCATTTATATGCCGGAGATTCTAATTTTCGACTGGTTTTACAGCAAGAGCATGCAAACAAATAACTTCGGGTAACCCAGTCCCAGTCATTCAATCCCCGGAGTTACTAATTTTGTATAGGTATAAAACCACTAATTCACAATCCGGTAGAGGACGAACCTGAATATAGTTCCTACTTTGAGACAATATAGTTCCATTAAAGTATTGACCCAGCTAAAACTATTGCATGCAAATCATTAAATGAGCTTTTATTTGAAAGATGAACATCTTAGAAACAATTTGAGCCCATGTTTGTTCATATATATGTTAAGTGTCAATTTTTAGGATTACTTTTACTTGGGGTCTCATTCTTGCCAGAAACATGACTAGAAAGTACCGGACGTTGATGATGATTTAAACCGGGAACCAGTTTTTCCCGTTATTCAATGTATGATGTGCTAGTTTTTGAACTGGAGTGAGCCAAATTATTTTGCATTGAAATAAGACTATTGACACTTTATTTGAACTTTAAACAAAAAATCTACAGCATTTTAGAAATGTCCAATTTAACATAGAAAGCAATGGGACTCGGAATTAGTGGTTTTATACCTTGTATAAGATGGCTGAGAAAACTTTTTTCTTGAAAAAAGCTACTTTTTCTTTGTAAACAGTTTGGACATTATGTGAATAATATGGAAAAACTACCAAAACAGCATATGTTGTGCATTTTTGAAAAATTTTGCCCCTAAATTGTCTAATCTCTCAAAATTTCCATTTTTGGGTATTTATCTGGCTTACAAATTTCCAAAAGACCCTAAACTTCATGGAATGAGATTTTGCTGATCCAAATAACTTAAAACAATCTCACTTAGCCATTTTATGTCAGTTTTCAACAGATTTGGCTTTTAGAAGTTACATTATTGGCAAAATATATGTGTGACATAATGCGCCTAAGTGCGCTTTATTAATATTCACCACTGAATATAGAAAACTGTTTGTTTTCCTTTTCTTTTGTTATTTTTAAACAAAATTGTCTTTTTTGAGATCCTGAGTAACTATGCTTAGCATTTTAGTAGCTAATAGATGAATGGCTTGACAAAATCTGTTTTTCTGAGCACAAAATTCACCCTCTATTAGGTAACATGGCTCAAATGCAGTGCAGTATTGAAATGAAAAGGATGTTTTTAAGGATATTTTTAACAAGTAGAAGAAAAGAATAGAGAAACTGAATGATTTATGTGTCTTAAGATTGCAAATAGTTCATTTAGTCCCCTTATTTTTTTCAGTCTTGAAAAATTAGTTATAAACATTCAGTTTTGTGCAATGTAATTTGATACGTGTAATGAGTTTTGGTATTTTTAGGCATTGTTTTTAATATTTTTCTATACAACCATTTTTTAAAGTGACTTTTTAAAAACATTAAGGTCTTGTGTGGCATCTGGCATGTTTTAAAGCTTAAAGAAAATATCCCAGTGTGATTTTAAGGTTTTTGGTATGTTTTTGCCCCAAAAAAGGGGGAGGGCCCTTTAACCTATTATTTTCATTATAAATGACATTATGTTTTACTTTTGCAGGAAAAGACATAAGAAATGTATAATTAATAAACAAACAAATGCAAATGTTCAGTCCAGTTGTAAGAAAACAGTTAAGATTTTTCACTTTTCCTCCAAAATGGTATTTTTAGTAAAACAGGATTTTTTGGTTAATCGCATCAAAGTATATGGTCTAAAAGTTGGCCCGCGGAAGCTAAAGTTTCGAAGAAACATACATAAAAATAGGTTTTTATTTGTCGCAATAAACCAATTTAAGTAAAAAAGGACAATTATCAAGTATTAAAGAGGTTTTTTTCTGTTATAGGTATAAAACCACTAATTCACAATCCGGTAGAGGACGAACCTGAATATAGTTCCTACTTTGAGACAATATAGTTCCATTAAAGTATTGACCCAGCTAAAACTATTGCATGCAAATCATTAAATGAGCTTTTATTTGAAAGATGAACATCTTAGAAACAATTTGAGCCCATGTTTGTTCATATATATGTTAAGTGTCAATTTTTAGGATTACTTTTACTTGGGGTCTCATTCTTGCCAGAAACATGACTAGAAAGTACCGGACGTTGATGATGATTTAAACCGGGAACCAGTTTTTCCCGTTATTCAATGTATGATGTGCTAGTTTTTGAACTGGAGTGAGCCAAATTATTTTGCATTGAAATAAGACTATTGACACTTTATTTGAACTTTAAACAAAAAATCTACAGCATTTTAGAAATGTCCAATTTAACATAGAAAGCAATGGGACTCGGAATTAGTGGTTTTATACCTTGTATAAGATGGCTGAGAAAACTTTTTTCTTGAAAAAAGCTACTTTTTCTTTGTAAACAGTTTGGACATTATGTGAATAATATGGAAAAACTACCAAAACAGCATATGTTGTGCATTTTTGAAAAATTTTGCCCCTAAATTGTCTAATCTCTCAAAATTTCCATTTTTGGGTATTTATCTGGCTTACAAATTTCCAAAAGACCCTAAACTTCATGGAATGAGATTTTGCTGATCCAAATAACTTAAAACAATCTCACTTAGCCATTTTATGTCAGTTTTCAACAGATTTGGCTTTTAGAAGTTACATTATTGGCAAAATATATGTGTGACATAATGCGCCTAAGTGCGCTTTATTAATATTCACCACTGAATATAGAAAACTGTTTGTTTTCCTTTTCTTTTGTTATTTTTAAACAAAATTGTCTTTTTTGAGATCCTGAGTAACTATGCTTAGCATTTTAGTAGCTAATAGATGAATGGCTTGACAAAATCTGTTTTTCTGAGCACAAAATTCACCCTCTATTAGGTAACATGGCTCAAATGCAGTGCAGTATTGAAATGAAAAGGATGTTTTTAAGGATATTTTTAACAAGTAGAAGAAAAGAATAGAGAAACTGAATGATTTATGTGTCTTAAGATTGCAAATAGTTCATTTAGTCCCCTTATTTTTTTCAGTCTTGAAAAATTAGTTATAAACATTCAGTTTTGTGCAATGTAATTTGATACGTGTAATGAGTTTTGGTATTTTTAGGCATTGTTTTTAATATTTTTCTATACAACCATTTTTTAAAGTGACTTTTTAAAAACATTAAGGTCTTGTGTGGCATCTGGCATGTTTTAAAGCTTAAAGAAAATATCCCAGTGTGATTTTAAGGTTTTTGGTATGTTTTTGCCCCAAAAAAGGGGGAGGGCCCTTTAACCTATTATTTTCATTATAAATGACATTATGTTTTACTTTTGCAGGAAAAGACATAAGAAATGTATAATTAATAAACAAACAAATGCAAATGTTCAGTCCAGTTGTAAGAAAACAGTTAAGATTTTTCACTTTTCCTCCAAAATGGTATTTTTAGTAAAACAGGATTTTTTGGTTAATCGCATCAAAGTATATGGTCTAAAAGTTGGCCCGCGGAAGCTAAAGTTTCGAAGAAACATACATAAAAATAGGTTTTTATTTGTCGCAATAAACCAATTTAAGTAAAAAAGGACAATTATCAAGTATTAAAGAGGTTTTTTTCTGTTATAGGTATAAAACCACTAATTCACAATCCGGTAGAGGACGAACCTGAATATAGTTCCTACTTTGAGACAATATAGTTCCATTAAAGTATTGACCCAGCTAAAACTATTGCATGCAAATCATTAAATGAGCTTTTATTTGAAAGATGAACATCTTAGAAACAATTTGAGCCCATGTTTGTTCATATATATGTTAAGTGTCAATTTTTAGGATTACTTTTACTTGGGGTCTCATTCTTGCCAGAAACATGACTAGAAAGTACCGGACGTTGATGATGATTTAAACCGGGAACCAGTTTTTCCCGTTATTCAATGTATGATGTGCTAGTTTTTGAACTGGAGTGAGCCAAATTATTTTGCATTGAAATAAGACTATTGACACTTTATTTGAACTTTAAACAAAAAATCTACAGCATTTTAGAAATGTCCAATTTAACATAGAAAGCAATGGGACTCGGAATTAGTGGTTTTATACCTTGTATAAGATGGCTGAGAAAACTTTTTTCTTGAAAAAAGCTACTTTTTCTTTGTAAACAGTTTGGACATTATGTGAATAATATGGAAAAACTACCAAAACAGCATATGTTGTGCATTTTTGAAAAATTTTGCCCCTAAATTGTCTAATCTCTCAAAATTTCCATTTTTGGGTATTTATCTGGCTTACAAATTTCCAAAAGACCCTAAACTTCATGGAATGAGATTTTGCTGATCCAAATAACTTAAAACAATCTCACTTAGCCATTTTATGTCAGTTTTCAACAGATTTGGCTTTTAGAAGTTACATTATTGGCAAAATATATGTGTGACATAATGCGCCTAAGTGCGCTTTATTAATATTCACCACTGAATATAGAAAACTGTTTGTTTTCCTTTTCTTTTGTTATTTTTAAACAAAATTGTCTTTTTTGAGATCCTGAGTAACTATGCTTAGCATTTTAGTAGCTAATAGATGAATGGCTTGACAAAATCTGTTTTTCTGAGCACAAAATTCACCCTCTATTAGGTAACATGGCTCAAATGCAGTGCAGTATTGAAATGAAAAGGATGTTTTTAAGGATATTTTTAACAAGTAGAAGAAAAGAATAGAGAAACTGAATGATTTATGTGTCTTAAGATTGCAAATAGTTCATTTAGTCCCCTTATTTTTTTCAGTCTTGAAAAATTAGTTATAAACATTCAGTTTTGTGCAATGTAATTTGATACGTGTAATGAGTTTTGGTATTTTTAGGCATTGTTTTTAATATTTTTCTATACAACCATTTTTTAAAGTGACTTTTTAAAAACATTAAGGTCTTGTGTGGCATCTGGCATGTTTTAAAGCTTAAAGAAAATATCCCAGTGTGATTTTAAGGTTTTTGGTATGTTTTTGCCCCAAAAAAGGGGGAGGGCCCTTTAACCTATTATTTTCATTATAAATGACATTATGTTTTACTTTTGCAGGAAAAGACATAAGAAATGTATAATTAATAAACAAACAAATGCAAATGTTCAGTCCAGTTGTAAGAAAACAGTTAAGATTTTTCACTTTTCCTCCAAAATGGTATTTTTAGTAAAACAGGATTTTTTGGTTAATCGCATCAAAGTATATGGTCTAAAAGTTGGCCCGCGGAAGCTAAAGTTTCGAAGAAACATACATAAAAATAGGTTTTTATTTGTCGCAATAAACCAATTTAAGTAAAAAAGGACAATTATCAAGTATTAAAGAGGTTTTTTTCTGTTATAGGTATAAAACCACTAATTCACAATCCGGTAGAGGACGAACCTGAATATAGTTCCTACTTTGAGACAATATAGTTCCATTAAAGTATTGACCCAGCTAAAACTATTGCATGCAAATCATTAAATGAGCTTTTATTTGAAAGATGAACATCTTAGAAACAATTTGAGCCCATGTTTGTTCATATATATGTTAAGTGTCAATTTTTAGGATTACTTTTACTTGGGGTCTCATTCTTGCCAGAAACATGACTAGAAAGTACCGGACGTTGATGATGATTTAAACCGGGAACCAGTTTTTCCCGTTATTCAATGTATGATGTGCTAGTTTTTGAACTGGAGTGAGCCAAATTATTTTGCATTGAAATAAGACTATTGACACTTTATTTGAACTTTAAACAAAAAATCTACAGCATTTTAGAAATGTCCAATTTAACATAGAAAGCAATGGGACTCGGAATTAGTGGTTTTATACCTTGTATAAGATGGCTGAGAAAACTTTTTTCTTGAAAAAAGCTACTTTTTCTTTGTAAACAGTTTGGACATTATGTGAATAATATGGAAAAACTACCAAAACAGCATATGTTGTGCATTTTTGAAAAATTTTGCCCCTAAATTGTCTAATCTCTCAAAATTTCCATTTTTGGGTATTTATCTGGCTTACAAATTTCCAAAAGACCCTAAACTTCATGGAATGAGATTTTGCTGATCCAAATAACTTAAAACAATCTCACTTAGCCATTTTATGTCAGTTTTCAACAGATTTGGCTTTTAGAAGTTACATTATTGGCAAAATATATGTGTGACATAATGCGCCTAAGTGCGCTTTATTAATATTCACCACTGAATATAGAAAACTGTTTGTTTTCCTTTTCTTTTGTTATTTTTAAACAAAATTGTCTTTTTTGAGATCCTGAGTAACTATGCTTAGCATTTTAGTAGCTAATAGATGAATGGCTTGACAAAATCTGTTTTTCTGAGCACAAAATTCACCCTCTATTAGGTAACATGGCTCAAATGCAGTGCAGTATTGAAATGAAAAGGATGTTTTTAAGGATATTTTTAACAAGTAGAAGAAAAGAATAGAGAAACTGAATGATTTATGTGTCTTAAGATTGCAAATAGTTCATTTAGTCCCCTTATTTTTTTCAGTCTTGAAAAATTAGTTATAAACATTCAGTTTTGTGCAATGTAATTTGATACGTGTAATGAGTTTTGGTATTTTTAGGCATTGTTTTTAATATTTTTCTATACAACCATTTTTTAAAGTGACTTTTTAAAAACATTAAGGTCTTGTGTGGCATCTGGCATGTTTTAAAGCTTAAAGAAAATATCCCAGTGTGATTTTAAGGTTTTTGGTATGTTTTTGCCCCAAAAAAGGGGGAGGGCCCTTTAACCTATTATTTTCATTATAAATGACATTATGTTTTACTTTTGCAGGAAAAGACATAAGAAATGTATAATTAATAAACAAACAAATGCAAATGTTCAGTCCAGTTGTAAGAAAACAGTTAAGATTTTTCACTTTTCCTCCAAAATGGTATTTTTAGTAAAACAGGATTTTTTGGTTAATCGCATCAAAGTATATGGTCTAAAAGTTGGCCCGCGGAAGCTAAAGTTTCGAAGAAACATACATAAAAATAGGTTTTTATTTGTCGCAATAAACCAATTTAAGTAAAAAAGGACAATTATCAAGTATTAAAGAGGTTTTTTTCTGTTATAGGTATAAAACCACTAATTCACAATCCGGTAGAGGACGAACCTGAATATAGTTCCTACTTTGAGACAATATAGTTCCATTAAAGTATTGACCCAGCTAAAACTATTGCATGCAAATCATTAAATGAGCTTTTATTTGAAAGATGAACATCTTAGAAACAATTTGAGCCCATGTTTGTTCATATATATGTTAAGTGTCAATTTTTAGGATTACTTTTACTTGGGGTCTCATTCTTGCCAGAAACATGACTAGAAAGTACCGGACGTTGATGATGATTTAAACCGGGAACCAGTTTTTCCCGTTATTCAATGTATGATGTGCTAGTTTTTGAACTGGAGTGAGCCAAATTATTTTGCATTGAAATAAGACTATTGACACTTTATTTGAACTTTAAACAAAAAATCTACAGCATTTTAGAAATGTCCAATTTAACATAGAAAGCAATGGGACTCGGAATTAGTGGTTTTATACCTTGTATAAGATGGCTGAGAAAACTTTTTTCTTGAAAAAAGCTACTTTTTCTTTGTAAACAGTTTGGACATTATGTGAATAATATGGAAAAACTACCAAAACAGCATATGTTGTGCATTTTTGAAAAATTTTGCCCCTAAATTGTCTAATCTCTCAAAATTTCCATTTTTGGGTATTTATCTGGCTTACAAATTTCCAAAAGACCCTAAACTTCATGGAATGAGATTTTGCTGATCCAAATAACTTAAAACAATCTCACT
This sequence comes from Arcuatula senhousia, assembly GCA_963971305.1. Classification (NCBI taxonomy): domain Eukaryota; kingdom Metazoa; phylum Mollusca; class Bivalvia; order Mytilida; family Mytilidae; genus Arcuatula; species Arcuatula senhousia. The sequence goes on along the minus strand of CAXARO010000281.1, from coordinate 63,932 downwards.
TAGCCATTTTATGTCAGTTTTCAACAGATTTGGCTTTTAGAAGTTACATTATTGGCAAAATATATGTGTGACATAATGCGCCTAAGTGCGCTTTATTAATATTCACCACTGAATATAGAAAACTGTTTGTTTTCCTTTTCTTTTGTTATTTTTAAACAAAATTGTCTTTTTTGAGATCCTGAGTAACTATGCTTAGCATTTTAGTAGCTAATAGATGAATGGCTTGACAAAATCTGTTTTTCTGAGCACAAAATTCACCCTCTATTAGGTAACATGGCTCAAATGCAGTGCAGTATTGAAATGAAAAGGATGTTTTTAAGGATATTTTTAACAAGTAGAAGAAAAGAATAGAGAAACTGAATGATTTATGTGTCTTAAGATTGCAAATAGTTCATTTAGTCCCCTTATTTTTTTCAGTCTTGAAAAATTAGTTATAAACATTCAGTTTTGTGCAATGTAATTTGATACGTGTAATGAGTTTTGGTATTTTTAGGCATTGTTTTTAATATTTTTCTATACAACCATTTTTTAAAGTGACTTTTTAAAAACATTAAGGTCTTGTGTGGCATCTGGCATGTTTTAAAGCTTAAAGAAAATATCCCAGTGTGATTTTAAGGTTTTTGGTATGTTTTTGCCCCAAAAAAGGGGGAGGGCCCTTTAACCTATTATTTTCATTATAAATGACATTATGTTTTACTTTTGCAGGAAAAGACATAAGAAATGTATAATTAATAAACAAACAAATGCAAATGTTCAGTCCAGTTGTAAGAAAACAGTTAAGATTTTTCACTTTTCCTCCAAAATGGTATTTTTAGTAAAACAGGATTTTTTGGTTAATCGCATCAAAGTATATGGTCTAAAAGTTGGCCCGCGGAAGCTAAAGTTTCGAAGAAACATACATAAAAATAGGTTTTTATTTGTCGCAATAAACCAATTTAAGTAAAAAAGGACAATTATCAAGTATTAAAGAGGTTTTTTTCTGTTATAGGTATAAAACCACTAATTCACAATCCGGTAGAGGACGAACCTGAATATAGTTCCTACTTTGAGACAATATAGTTCCATTAAAGTATTGACCCAGCTAAAACTATTGCATGCAAATCATTAAATGAGCTTTTATTTGAAAGATGAACATCTTAGAAACAATTTGAGCCCATGTTTGTTCATATATATGTTAAGTGTCAATTTTTAGGATTACTTTTACTTGGGGTCTCATTCTTGCCAGAAACATGACTAGAAAGTACCGGACGTTGATGATGATTTAAACCGGGAACCAGTTTTTCCCGTTATTCAATGTATGATGTGCTAGTTTTTGAACTGGAGTGAGCCAAATTATTTTGCATTGAAATAAGACTATTGACACTTTATTTGAACTTTAAACAAAAAATCTACAGCATTTTAGAAATGTCCAATTTAACATAGAAAGCAATGGGACTCGGAATTAGTGGTTTTATACCTATAGCCAAAGATTCTAATTTCCTGCTATTGCGCATGTGTCAAGATGTACTTTCGTTTTGATTTTTGAAGTCGCCGCTCAACTTGTAAGGTAAGGTAAGGTTTTCGATGATACAACACTGTATAGTTGGATTTATATGCACGTATAAAGTCTTTTGTATATAACTATTAACAGGTGCATGAGCCATTGAGGGTATGTCAAATTACAGTGGAAATGTTAACCACAGGGGCCTGCTCCCGGGGTCATTACAAGACAAAATCAGTAAACATGGAAGACAACACGAAAATAAGTTATAGACACACAATACAATAGTCAAGAAGAAATACATGATTTTTGTCTCGCCTGCGACGAATAGTCGCGGAAGGCGAGACATAGGTATTACTTTCCGGCGGCGGCGTCGTAAACTTTTTTGTAAGACTTTTGTGGACAATGAATTGCTTGAAAAGTATAATAGCTAGGCATTTAATATTTGGTATACAGACAGTTCAGGTTATGGTTTATGCAACTGTCACCATGCCATGTGACCCTGACCCCATTTTCACGTTCTAGTGACTCTGTGAACTTAGGTCTTTTTCAGGCCGAAAAACTTTTTTGTAAGACTTTTGTGGACGATGAATTGCTGGAAAGTTATAATAGCTAGGCATCTGATATTGGGTAAACAGACAGTTGCGGTTGTGGACACTGTAACTGTCACCATGCCATGTGACCATGACCCCATTTTTTATTTTATGCTCCAGTGACTCTGTGAACTTAGGTCTTTTTTTCAGACAGAAAACTTTTTGTAATTCTTTTGTGGACAATGGATTGCTTGAAAAGTATAATAACTAGGCATCTGTTATTAGGTATACAGACACTTTTTGTGTTTATATCAAGAAATGAAAGCTTAGGTATAGTTGATTTTAGTGATGGTGCCGGCAGGCAAGACATACTTTTAGTGGCCACACTTGTTTTTTATTAGTTTAATTTGTTACAATGGTAAACACAATTATTTTCAAAATTTTGCCGAAAATTCAACATATATATAGCCTTCATCTTATTGTACTGAACAGCTATGTATTGCCATTGGTTTAAAAAAGTGTTACAGCATTTTCAATTGATCATTTTTGAAACCATTAGGTGTGTGTGTGCATGTTGGTGTTTAACACCCTTTAGCGACGCCTCTGGGCCATGTAGGGCGCTCAGTTTTAATGGTGAAGAAAACCAGTGTGCCCAGGAAACCGCCGACCTTGGGCAGGTAACTAACAAACCAAATCACATACAGTTGGGAAAGTCTCTTTTGTTAAATACATACAGTACTTGAACACCAGCTGAGAGGTCATCAGCTAGTGATCAATAGTGTGGTATTTAAACCAGCGCCTTAGACCACTCGGCCACTCAGGCCCCCTGCAACCAGAACAGACAGACAATCACAGAACTGAACTAAGTCAAATTATTCTCTGGCATTTGTGGTGGCCATGAGGGCATTAACAGTGTTACAAAATAGTATGAATTTGCTTTTGCAAGTAGGACCTGGGTAGCAGAGTGGCTTGATTATTAAGTAGTAAGTACCCTAAAGAGTTTTCAGCATCAACACACACTTGTAAACAACACATGCTTTTGCAAGGTTTTGAGCATACTTGAGAATAATATTTAATATGGAAAGAACTTTTGTAGATTATATTTATATTTTTGAAATTTTTGAAACTTTATATTTTTTCAGAATATGTGGTTTCATCAACACAAGTATTCACTGACTAGTCAAAACTTCAAGAAGCATGTTTGTCTTAACGAGAAGTCTGCTGAGTACTTTTTATCTACAAAATGATCTACCAAATATCCTGAACTTCAGATGAGAAACAAAAACTGCACCATCAGTTGGGACGAGTGTGATAATCCAGCCAATATTTTAAGAGAAATACATCATCTAGTTCTCCTTTGTCTGACACAGGTTCTAAAAATGTGGATTCTGATACTATCCTTGTTGCAGAAAACACATCTTTGAAGATAAAAAGACACAATATTGGAGCACAGACTGAAACATACAATGTATATTCAAATAATGACAATACTTTTAACAATCAGGTGTGGCTTGTTGATTCCTTTACTAAGACTGATGAAAACGACCTGAATGCATGTTACTTTATCATGTTTATTGCTCAGAGTCAGAAAGATTATATGTGTACTGTCAACATACATGTGTACAGACAGGTTACATTCACAACCTAAGGAATCAAACACTATTTCTGTAATTTTAGTGAACACAAAACAAGAATATCATAATAGTGTTACTGATAATTGAAAAAAAGGGAGATAATTATCAAAACTATGATTATTACTCTGAGGAAAATATCTCCATGTAGATGATTTTAGAGAACTGCCAGTTATTGCAAGGACTTTAAAATGCCCTTATTGTATATATTTGTCTAAAGAACAAGAAGAAATGAATCAGAATTTCACAATGCTTAATTAGATTAAATGAATTTATTTTGTTTGAATATGCTGAAACAACCACAGAATCTTTTATGCCATTTTGTAACATTGTCTCATTTTGTTTAGATCATTATCCAAATATCCTTTTTCCTCAAAACTTTTAGAATAATCTGTTGAATGAGTTTCAATGCATAAGTTTAGAAAATAAAAAGGATATAAAAACTTTACTTAAACTTTTTGTGTAAATATAATTGTATAAAAGAAAGGCATTAATTTGATGATGAAATTTCAAGAAATGTTAAAACTTTAAAGAAAGTCATTTAAGGTGGGACGTTACGCTAAAAAAATGTTACCGATAAAATTTACCTGTACACTGAAAAATCTGTCTGAACATCCTGAAATTTTAGTTGGATTCTATTGGATTATTTACACATACAGGCATTGGCGATCTTTATGAAACTGACTGTAAAAACAGAGTCCATGACATATACTTTATTTTACATCAATGCATCACAATTTTTTTAAGGAATTTTATGGTAGTTTTTTGGTCATAATTTAGATATCGTTAGTCAATTTTTGTGTACAAAAAGTAAAAATAAATGGTGTTGAAGCTGTGTTTTTCCTATACATGCTATATGTCTTTGTTAATTTCCCACCAAAACTGCAGTTTTCAAATGCATTTATTTAATAAAAAGCTACATCAAGCGCAGTATGATACAACCTACATGTTGAACCCTGTACATTTGCAGCCCAATATGGATTGTCAAATGCTTTGGACACATGCAGCCCATGGTGGACTCGCAAAGTTTTTTTACACATGTATGCCTTCTTTGGTTGACTTTTAATTAAATTTTTGAATTTTGTTTATACATTTAAATAGAGTATACCAACCTTCAAGGTAAACTCATAATGGGCTTTTGGTCCCTTTGATCCTTAATAATTTCCCCCTAGATGGTAGGAGATATTGCAAATCTGATTGAAAAACACAGACAGGGATTTTTACAAGGATTCCAATGAAAAAAGAAATTTGAAAATCAGACCACAAATAAAAAAGTTGATTTTTTTGGTGTAGCCCCCTTTTGACCCCTAATAGCAATGAAACAGTACAAGATGCATCAAAAGAGTTGTACATTTTGCTCACAGAATTTATTGAAGAATACAACGGAAAAAAAATGATCAAAATCGGATGAAAATTAAACATTCGCCGTCCATCATCGTCCGTTGTCGCTGTTAAATCTTCTCCTCCATAAAACTGAAGGGATTGCTTTGAAACTTTGCACATTTCATCTTTGGGATGTCTTCTACCAAGAATGTTCACCTCATTTAGCTCTACAAAAGTCTCCATAGGGTCGAAATTGTCAGATAACCCCTTATAGGGGTTACAGCCCCTATTATGTTATGAATGTTTTTGGCCTATGGAATGAAAACAATAGCAGATAGATAGAAGCTGTTGCTTGCTTAAATGTTCAGCTTATTTAGCTTTACAAAAGTCTCCATAGTGTGGAAGTTGTCAGATGTTCCCTTATAGGGGTTATGGCCTCTAAAATAGCGTTCTTTCATGTTTTTGGCCTATGGAATGAAAACTATAGCAGATACAGAGAAGCTGTTGCTTGCTTAAATGTTCAGCTTATTTAGCTTTACAAAAGTCTCCATAGTGTGGAAGTTGTCAGATGTTCCCTTATAGGGGTTACGGCCCCTAAAATAATGTTTTTTCATGTTTTTGGCCTATGGAATGAAAATTATAGCAGATACAGAGAAGCTGTTGCTTGCTTAAATGTTCAGCTCATAAAGCCCTACAAAAGTCTCTAAAGGATCGAAGTTGTCAGATGACACCTTATAGGGGTATTGGCCCATGCCATAAATGATGTTTTTTCATATTTTTGGCCTATAGAATGAAAACTATAGCAGAAAGAGAAAAGCTGTTGGTTGCTTAAATGTTCAGTTCATTTAGGTCTACAAAAGTCTTCATAAGGTCGAAGTTGTCAGATGACCCATTATAGGGGTTACAACCTCTTAAAAAAATGAATAATAGTGTTTTTTGCTGGGGTCATGGCCACTAAAATAATGTATTTCATGATTTGGGCCTACGGCTACAGAAAGAAAACTTTAGTAGATAGAGAAAAGCTCCAACTTTCTTAAATGTTCAGCTCATTTAGCTCTAGAAGTCTTTATAGGGTCGACATCAAGACAAGGTGAGCAATTCAGGCTCCTGCGAGCCTCTTGTATCTGAAACAATAGGGGCCAGCAACCCAACCTTCCTTTAGTGATTACAAACCTCATATCAAAATTTTATAACAGATGGTTCACTACAAATAAAAGTTATCGCACGGAAACCAATGTGTCTACAGACAACAACGATGACATCACCATAACATAATACGATCGCTAAAATTTGCAATTGGATGAAAAACAAGGTCATTGACCCTCATTTTTTATTTCACATATTCATGTATCTCACCAAGAACTTTATGTCTTCCAATTTTCATTAAAATCTGGATATATATCATTTGGTATGGTCTCACCTTAAGATGTATAGACAATTTACCACCTCCAGAAGACATTATAGACTTAAATTTGGTGTTGGTTGGTTTACAGAAAAGTTTTGAATTTATATTATTACTGGTAATTAAAGTTAGTTTTTGCAGGCAAAATATGATGTCTCCCCACCCCAACCCTGTTTCCCCAAAAGTAGTAAGTTCAAAGGTCCATAATTCCAACAAATACCAGTATTTGAGGATCATAAATTCCTGATAACATGCACAACTATTTATGGTGTACAATCTACAAACCAACTTTCATAAAATTTGGTATGGTACTTTTCAGAGCAGATGTGCTGACAAGGTGATAAGTGAGAATTTTCAGCAAATTTCTAAAGTTCAAAGGGCCATAACTCACACTAAAATTTAGGGATCAAAATTTTCTGGTGTGCACAACTACATATGGTGTCTTTCCTACATACCAAGTATCATTGAATTCAGTTTAATAGTTTAAGAGGAGTTGCACTGACAAACTTTGTGCCAGGCAGACCGATTTGACAAAACCAACATTTGTCAACCCACAAAAGTATTATGTAATGAGAGAACCTTATACCTAAATGCATTCAACTAGTGAACTTGCATGTATTTGAATATATTATATCAAAAATTCTGTCAAATCCATTATAGCACTTGGGTAGAAATGTGAAAGGCAATGCAATAATTGGGATTTTCAGCAAATTTCTATGGTCAAAGGGCCATAACTCCAAAAAAACTTTTGTAGATAAAAAATTCCTGGTAACTTGCACAACTACATATGATGATCTTCTGGCATACAAAGTTTTGTTAAATTTTGTTCAGTAGTTGCGTCCACAAGATGATAAATCAGGAAATCTGTAAATTTCTAAATTCAAAGGGCCATAACTCCCACAAAATTTTGCAGATCAAAAGAATATGTACAACTACATATTATGTATATATATAAAAATGTATAAATGGTGTTGCCTACAGCTCTGTAAAGTAATATTATGTACTTCTAGCATACTAAGTTTGGTTTCAGTAGTTTTTTGAGGATTTTCATTCACAAACTTTGATCACAGAAGACTGACCAGTCAAAACGTTATATCCTCAGCAACTTTGCATAAATAGAATATGCATGTATTATTTTTTTTAGACATTTTACTTTTCAATATATAACATAGTACAAAATATCAACAATAAAAACAGGAATAAAATGTCATGTATCGTCAAAGATGTCTTCTTCTTTCTTCACTGCTTCTCTAGTACTGGTCTTAATCCAAGATTGTACCCTGCTTAACCTGTACTGAAATAAAAACAAAACATAATAATTTATTGCAATCTTTCTTTAAAAACATTACTTTTAATCAAACATGCAAAATTTCCTAACCATGAATTTTACCATAGAAAATATTATTGGTCATACTGACCATTACAAGATTTTCTTCTATGCTTGTATGTGCTTTTGTATGACCACAAAAAATATACATTTAATAACATGATTCGTCATCAGCAATGAGTTTTGCACAGTTTATAAATAATCAAGATAGTCATCTCTTTTTAAAATGTTAATTGTGTAACAGTACAATAAACATATATACATTTTTTAACCTTGGGTGATATTTTTGTGTATGAGCTACAAATTCAATAAATGATTAGATGGGGGGGGGGGGGGGGGGGGGGGTTGGAAGACACATGCCAGACCCCACCACCCACACAAATTTATATTAAATTTTAAAAAAGAGGCTCCCATGAGCCTGAATCCCTCACCTGGGCTTGATGTCAACTATATGAAAAACTTTGTAAAGCTATATAAGCTGAACATTTAAGCAAGTTACAGCTTTCTTTTTCAGCAATAGTTTTCGTTCTTTTGGCCTAAAAACATACAAAATGTTATTTTAAGGGATTTCTGACAACTTTGACTCTATAGAGACTATTGTTTATAGCTTAATGAACTGAACATTTAAGCAAGCAACCACTTTTTAGCTCACCTGGACCGAAGGTCCATTTGAGCTATTGCCATCACTTGGCATCTGTCGTCGTCAATTAACAATTTTTCAAAAATCTTCTCCTCTGAAACTACTAACCAGAATTTGATGAAACTTGGTATGATTGATCCTTAGGATGTCCTACAAAAAATTTATGTTTCGATTTTTGATTTGTCGAAAAACATGGCTGCTGTTGCTAAAATTAGATCAGGGGGGTCAGACTACTGTTTGACTCTTGTAAATCAAAAAGTATAAGAGATAGATGAAATCTGATTCCGCCCTACTGATTCAGCATCAAAAGTTCTACAAAAATCTCCATTTGTTCCAAGTTGTCAGATGACCCCTTATAGTGAAAAATAGCATTTTTTCATGCTTTTGTCCTTATAGTATGAAAACTATTGCAGAATGTTTGTCACATATATTTCTCCAGGAAGCAGAACTTACATGTTAGATGAGGTAGTTATAGGACTAGCATCTGGACTGTCATCAGACAAAGGTGGGGGTATAATATCTTACATGTTAAATAGTTATAGGACTAGCTGATAATCTCGCTGGTATACTATCTACATCTGGACTGTCATCAGATCTTTTAGAAATCTTTCTTGAAGGGGACCTGGAAATAAAAGATACATGTTGTACTGTTTGGTTTAAACATGTTTATTTATCCTGGATTTGGAAATAAGCTTATGGCTTCTATAAATCCCTCTCCAGTTTGCAGTTTGCAAGTGTGGCCATTTTAAATGGCCTTAATTGGGCCTACTCTTACGGTACTCTACTCTATGGGGTCTTTATGTTCACAGTGCATTTCTCTCCCAATACACAAGACATACCCAGAACAACCTTTATTAGTCCCCTTTAAAGACGAGCATTGTTTTTGAGACCATCCTTGCAAATGGTGTCAAAAGAGAGTAAGAAAATCGGTTCACGAAATTTTCACCCCTGATGAGAAATTATCGACCAACATCAGTGTTAGTAGCCATGCAGATGCATTAACCACTACACCACCAGTACATGTTATTATTTAACCTGATACAAGAACGAATAGATTAATATGAAGACAGAAAGAAAAGAACACAAATCAGTTGAAAACTATGATAATATGATAATTACATGAATTAATAATACAATTTCAATTGTTCAAAATAACAAGAGGCTCCTAGGAGCCTGAATCGCTCACCTGAACTACACAGATACAAATATTCTGTAGATATTATTGTGCTTAACCATATGGGATTTAAATTTCTGAATTATTTTCTAAAGTTTTCGAGACAAAGGGCTTAATAAGTGCAAAATTTGGCAAACATTACGAAAAAGGGCAATAACTTCCACATCAGCAGTAGGATCTTTTTCAAAATTTCAGGACAGGTTGATCTTCATATGCTGATCACTTTTGATTCTTACTCAATTTTGATATCTGAAACCATTTTTGAGTAATCAGCAAAAAACTGCAATTTACCCCCTATGTCCTTTTTTTAGCCATGGCAGCCATATTTTGCTACGAATCGAAATTCCAAACGATAGAATTGTAGCAGATATGCTAACTGAATATGTGTGCCAAGTTTTGATGCAGTTGGTCTTATGGTGTCAGACAAGTTAATCTTTGAAATTCAGGGGAAAAGTAATGAAAAATGGTAAATTTTGACGCTTTAAGGGCCATAACTCCTAAAAGACATGATCCTACAGCTTTGACCTAACTACATGAAATGTAGATCTTGATGTGCTTAATCATATGCAATATAAATTTTTGAAATATCTTGTATAGTTTTTAAGATATAGGACTAAATACATGAAATAGGTGAAAAATTTTGAAAAAAATAGAGAACAAGAGGCTCCCAGGAGCCTAAATTGCTCACCTGGTCTTGATGTCAACCCTATATTTTGTAGAGCTAAATGAGCTGAACATTTAAGCAAGCAACAGTTTTTCTTTATCTACTATAGTTTACATTCTATAGGCCAAAAACACGAAAAACCGTTATTTTAGGGGCCGTAACCCCTATAAGGGGTCATCTGACCACTTCAACCTTATGGAGACTTTTGTGGAGCTTTATGCCCTGAACATTTAAGCAGGCAACAGCTTTTCTCTATCTGCTATAGTTTTCATTCAAAAGGCCAAAAACATGAAAAAGGTTATTTTAGGGGCCGCAACACCTATTAAGGGTCATCTGACAATTACAATCCTGTTGAGACTTTTGTAGAGCTGAATACACTGAACATTTAAGCAAGCAACAGCTTTTCTCTATCTGCTATAGTTTTCATTCTATAGGCCAAAAACCTGAAAAAGGTAATTTTAGGGGCCGTAAACCCTATTAAGGGTCATCTGACAACTTTGATCCTATTGAGAATTTTGTAGAGCTAAATGAACTGAACATTTAAGCAAGCAACAGCTTTTCTCTATCTGCTATAGTTTTCTTTCTATAGGCCAAAAACATGAAAAAACATCATTTTAGGGGCTGTTCTCCTATAAGTGGTCATCTGACAACTTCGACCCTATGGAGACTTTTATACAGCTAAATTAGCTGAACATTTAACAAGCAACAGCTTCTCTCTATCTGCAAAAGTTTTCATTCCATAGGCCAAAAACATGAAAAAACATTATTTCAGGGGCTGTAACCCCTTATAAGGGGTCATCTGACAACTTCGACCCTATGGAGACTTTTGTAGAGCTAAATGAGCTGAACATTTGAGCAAGCAACAGCTTTTCTCTATCTGTTATAGTTTTCATACTACAGGACAAAAACATGACAAGAGGCTCCCAGGAGCCTGAATCGCTCACCTGGTCTTGATGTTGACCCTATACTTTTGTAGAGCTAAATGAGCTGAACATTTAAGCAAGCAACAGCTTTTCTCTACCTGCAATAGTTTTCATTCTATAGGCAAAAAACACCATTTTTCACCTATAAGGGGCCATAACCCCTATAAGGAGTTACTGACAACTTCGACCCTATGGAGACTTTTGTAGAGTTAAATGAGCTGAACATTTAAGCAAGCAACAGCTAATCTCTATCTGCAATAGTTTTCATTCTGTAGGCCAAAAACATGAAAAATCGCTTTTTTCAAAGGCTGTAACCCCTGTAAGGGATCACCAGACAACTTCTACCCTATGGAGAATTTTGTAGAGCTAAATGAGCTGAACATTTAAGCAAGCAACAGCTAATCTCTATCTGCAATAGTTTTCATTCTGTAGGCTAAAAACATGAGAAATCGCTATTTTTCAGGGGCCGTAACCCCTATAAGGGGTCATCTGACAACTTCAACCCTATGGACAATTTTGTAGAGCTAAATGAGCTGAACATTTAAGCAAGCAACAGCTAATCTCTATCTGCAATAGTTTTCATTTTATAAGACAAAAACATGAAAAATCGCTATTTTTCAGGGGCCGTAATCCCTATAAGGGGTCATCTGACAACTTCGACCCTATGGAGAATTTTGTAAAGCTAAATGCGCTGAACATTTAAGCAAGCAACAGCTAATCTCTATATGCAATAGTTTTCATTCTGTAGGCCAAAAACATGAAAAATCGCTATTTTTCAGGGGCCGTAACCCCTATAAGGCATCATCTGACAACTTCGACCCTATGGAAAATTTTGTAGAGCTAAATGAGCTGAACATCTAAGCAAGCAACAGCTAATCTCTATCTGCAATAGTTTTCATTCTGTAGGACAAAAACATGAAAAAACGCTATTTTTCAGGGGCCGTAACCCCTATAAGGGGTTGTCTGACAACTTCGACCCTATGGAGACCTTTGTAGAGCTAAATGAGCTAAACATTTAAGCAAGCAACAGCTAATCTCTATCTGCAATAGTTTTCATTCTGTAGGCCAAAAACATGAAAAATGGCTATTTTTCACCTTTAAGGGGCCGTAACCCCTATAAGGGGTCATCTGACAACTTCAACCCTATGGAGAATTTTGTAGAGTTAAATGAGCTGAACATTTAAGCAAGCAACAGCTAATCTCTATCTGCAATAGTTTTCATTCTGTAGGCCAAAAACATGAAAAAATGCTATTTTTCACCTTCAAGGGGCCGTAACCCCTATAAGGGGTCATCTGACAACTTTGACCAAATGGAGACTTTTGTAGAGCTTTTGATGCTGAATCAGTAGCGTGGCCTCAGATTTCCTCTATCTCTTATACTTTTTGATTTATAAGCCAAAAACAGTAGTCTGACCCCCCTAGTCTATTTTTAGTAACGGCGGCCATGTTTTTTAACGGATCAATAATCAAAACACAAGTTTGGTGCAGGACACCCTAAGGATCATTCATACCAAGTTTCATTAAATTCTGTTTGGTAGTTTCAGAGGAGAAGATTTTTGAAAAATTGTTAACAGACGACGACGACGACGACGACAGACGACGACAGACGACGACAGACGACGACGACGACGACGGACGCCAAGTGATGGTAATAGCTCACATGGACCTTCGGTCCAGGTGAGCTAAAAAAACGCTATTTTTTACCTTTAAGGGGCTGTAACCCCTGTAAAGGGTCATCTGACAACTTGGACCAAATGGAAACTATTGTAGAGCTTTTGATGCTGAAGCAGTAGTGTGGCATCAGATTTCATCTATCTTATACTTTTTGATTTACAAGCCAAAAACAGTAGTCTGACCCCCCTGGTCTATTTTTAGCAACCGCGGCCATGTTTTTCGACGAATCAAAAATCCCCACATCAGTTCTGTGGAGGATACCCTAAGGTACAACCAGACCAAATTTTTTTTGAATCTGTGCAGCCGTTTCAGAGGAGAAGAAGTTTGAAGAAAAGTTTACAAGGACGACGGACGATGACGACCACGACAACGACGACGACGACGGACGATGACGACGGACGCCAAGTGATGGCAATAGCTCAGATGGCCTTTGGCCAGGTGAGCTAAAAACTTGTAAAGAAATCTTGTTTATGTGAAGGAATTATTAACAAATAAAGGCTTAAAAATAACACAGCAGAAAATACAGACTAGTAATATAGTAATTGGGGAAGTCTAGCGCAAGATTATTGAGTGCAAAGGTCATTGAGAGCAAAGGTCATTGGGTGCAAAGTTTTTCTAATACCCCTTACATTTAAAAAAAAACAAACAATAAACAAATAAACAAGAAAATGTGTCAAGATGACACTCATGCCCCGCTGGCAAATAAAATAAATTACATTTTGAAACATTACAATAAAAAGCTTCGCCGAGCGCAGCATGATACGACCGCAACATGTTGAACCCTGTACGTTTTAGGCCTAATATGGATAGTCTATTGTTCTGGACACATGCAGCCCATGGTGGACTGACAAAGGTTTTTGACACATGCTTCTCTGATGGACTTTCAACCCAGGGGCTAAAAATATAAATTTTGAATGTTGTATTCTACTCTTTAAAAGAATAATGTTTGGGGAAAAAATCAAAAATCGAACCAGAATTTTTTTAAATTATGATTACAGCCCAAAAAATTTATTCTTAAATTTAGAATCGCTACCTGACAAGAATAAATTTGCAAAAAAAAATTTCAAAATCGGACCACAAATAAAAAAGCCCCATTTGGCCCCTAATTACGTAATAGGGGAAAAAGGGGGGGGTCGCAAAAATTAATTCCTAATTTTGTATTCGCTAATTGACAAGAACAAACATGCAAAAAAAATTTTCAAAATCGGACCAGAAATAAAAAAGTTTCAATTTCGGCCCCATTTGGCCCCTAATTACGTAATAAGGGGGAAAAGGGGGGGTCGCAAAAATTAATTCTTAATTTTGTATCCGCTATTTGACAAGAACAAACATGCAAAAAAAATTTTCAAAATCAGACCAGAAATAAAAAAGTTTCAATTTCGGCCCCTTTTGGCCCCTTATTACGTAACAGGTGAAAAAGGGGTGGGGGTCGCAAAAATAAATTCTCAAATTTGGATTCGCTACTTGACAAAAATAAACTTGCAAAAAAAAATTTCAAAATCGGACCACAAATAAAAAAGTTTCGATTTTGGCCCCGTTTGGCCCCTAATTACGTAATAGGGGGAAAAGGGGGGGTCGCAAAAATTAATTCTTTATTTTGTATCCGCTATTTGACAAGAACAAACATGTAAAAAAAAATTTCAAAATCGGACCACAAATAAAAAAGTTTTTATTTTGGCCCCTTTTGGCCCCTAATTACACAATGGAGAAAAAAGGGGGCGCAAAAATTCATCAGGTTCATTCTTTTATTGTAAGAAACATTCTTGACAAATTTCACAGCAATAGGCCAACTAGGACCAAAGTTATGGTGGAAACAAGTAAAATATTTGAATTTTTTTCCACTTTTGGGCCCCTAATTTCGAAACAAAAAAAGGGGGGACCCCCAAAATCAATCCCATTCATCCTTGTATGGTAAGGAACATCACTGTCAAATTTCATAGCAATTGGATAACTAGAACTAAAGTTATTGTGGAAACAAACAAAAAAGTAGTATTTTTGGCCCTTTTTTGGCCCCTAATTTCTAAACGAAAAATGGGGGGACCCCTAAAAATCAATCCCATGCATCCTTTTATGGTAAGGAACATCATTGTAAAGTTTCATAGCAATCGGATAACTGGAACTAAAGTTATTGTGGAAACACTAAAAAGTTAACAGACAACGACGACGACGACGACGACGACGACGACAGCATCATACCATAATACGTCCGCAAATTTTTTGCGGTCGTATAAAAATCTGTTGTCCGGTTTCTATGATTCAGTAAGGCGGTAATTTAGGTCAAATTCAGTGGACCAAAACAAAACTCAAACTTAACCAGTAACTCATTATGGTAGATTCGCATACCAAAAATCTTTTGAATATATGCAAGGATGTGGAAAACAAGAGGCTCCCAGGAGCCTGAATCGCTCACCTGACATATGTGCCTGAAGTAAAGGCTATTAGGCAAAATCTATTTGACATTGAAAAGGTTGTAAGTTTAATAAGTGGGCCATCTGACAATATGGTGGATCTTAAGGTGCTGATCACTTTTATCTCAATTAAAATTCAATAAAAAGCTACGCCGAGCGCAGCATGATACGACCGCAACAAGTTGAACCCTGTACGTTGGAGGCCCAGTATGGATAGTCCATTGCTTTGGTCACATGAAGCCCATGGTGGACTTACAAAGCTTTTTGACACATGCATCCTGTGGTGGACTTAAAAATGCATTTTTGACACATTTATATTTACATCAACATCTAATACAAAAGCCTTATTTATATATACATGTATTAATTTACAATTTTGGCCCTTTGACCCCTAATTTCTCAAAAACGGTAAAAATATTGCAAATCCGATTAAAGAATAAGGCAGAAATATTCACAAGGAATCCAATGAAAAAAAAAAGATTTTGAAAATCGGACCACAAATAAAAAAGTTGATTTTAAGGGTGTGGCCTGTCTTTAGCCCCTCTGTAGCAATGTAATGGTAAAATACATATCAAAATCATTGACACATTTGGTAGATAGAATTCAATGATGAATTCAATAAAAAAAGAATTTTCAAAATCGAATGAATGATAAACATTCTACAACAGGTTTGTCAATACACCTGTTTTAGCCCTTTTTGGTCCTTTTTTTCTAAATAAGAAGGGGCCACAAATCCCACATACAAAACCATCATTCCTTTAGTGGATATAATCATCATATTAAAACTTCATAACAATTGGCAGGACCACTACAACTTAATTTTTGGTTTAAATGACAAACTTTTAAGAATGGCGTTTTTGGTCCCTTTGACCCCTAATTTCTCGAAAACGGTATGAGATATTGCAAATCTGATTGAAAAATGCAGGCAGGGATTTTCACAAGGATTCCAATGAAAAAAAGATTTTGAAAATCGGACCACAAATAAAAAAGTCAATTTTTTGGGTGTGGCCCCTTTTTGACCCCCATTAGCAATGTAACGGTACAAGATACATCAAAGCCGTTGGTACATTTTGTTGACAGAATTTATTGAGGAATACAATAAAAAAAGAATGATCAAAATTGGATGAAAATTGAACATTTTACAGACGTTTTGTCAATATACACATTTTTGCCCCTTTTGGTCCTTTTTTCTTAAACGGTAGGGGCCAGAAACCCCAAATGCAATACCAACCTTCCTTTAGTAGTTATAAACATCATATCAAAATTTTATAACAATTGGTTATCTACAACTAAAGTTATCGCACGGAAACCAAAGTGTCTACAGACGACAACGACGACGACGACGACGACAACGACGACGACGACAACGACATCGCCATAACATAATACGATCGCAAAAATTTTGCGGTCGTATAAAAATCTGTCACCCTTTTTGAGTTTTTAGCAAAAAAATGCAGTTTAACCCAATGTTCTATTTTAAGCCACAGCGGCCATGTTTTAAAACCAATCAAAAATCCCCACATCAGTTCTATACACCTAATGCTAATAAACAACAATACCAAGTTTGGTTCCAATTGGACTTGAAGTGTCAGAGGAGATAACGTTTTCAATGTAATGAGGAAATGCTGTTAAAATGCTCAATTTTGACGTTCTAAGGGCAATAACTCCTCAAAGGAAAGGTCCTATAACGTTGACCCTATTACATATTTTGTAGATCTTGATGTGCTTAACATAATGCAACTTAAATTTCTTGAATATCTCGTAAAGTTGTCAAGATATTGAGCTAAACAGGTGCAAAATTTTCAAAAATCCACAAAAAGGGCAATAACTCCTACATGGGTCGTTGGATTTTCTTCAAAATTTCAGAGCTGGTAGATCTTAAGGTGCTGATCACTTTTGTTCCCAATCAAAATTTTAAAATCTGTCACCGTTTTTGAGTTATTTGCAAAAAACTGCCATTTACCCCTATGTTCTATTTTTAGACACAGCGGCCATATTTTACGACCAATCAAAAATCCCCACATCAGTTCTATACACCTAACGCTAATAAACAACTGTACCAAGTTTGGTTCCAATTGGACTTGAACTGTCAGAGGAGTTAACGTTTTCAATGTAATGAGGAAATGCTGTAAAAATGCTCAATTTTGACGTTCTAAGGGCAATAACTCCTAAAAGGAAAGGTTCTACAATGTTGACCCTACTACATATTTTGTGGATCTTGATGTGCTTAACAATATGCAATTTAAATTTCTCGAATATCTCGTAAAGTTGTCAAGATATTGAGCTAAACAGGTGCAAAATTTTCCAAAAATCCACAAAAAGGGCAATAACTCCTACATGGGTCGTTGGATTTTCTTCAAAATTTCAGAGCTGGTAGATCTTAAGGTGCTGATCACTTTTGTTTCCAATCAAAATTTTAAAATCTGTCACCGTTTTTGAGTTATTTGCAAAAAACTGCCATTTACCCCTATGTTCTATTTTTAGACACAGCGGCCATATTTTACGACCAATCGAAAATCCCCACATCAGTTCTATACACCTAATGCTAATAAACAACTATACCAAGTTTGGTTCCAATTGGACTTGAACTGTCAGAGGAGTTAACGTTTTCAATGTAATGAAGAAATGCTGTTAAAATGCTCAATTTTGACGTTCTAAGGGCAATAACTCCTAAAAGGAAAGGTTCTACAACGTTGACCCTATTACATATTTTGTAGATCTTGATGTGCTTAACAATATGCAATTTGAATTTCTCAAATATCTTGTACAGTTTTCAAGATATTGAGCTAAGCAGGTGCAAAATTTACGAAAAATCCACAAAAAGGGCAATAACTCCTACATAGGTTGCTGGATTTTCTTCAAAATTTCAGGGTAGGTAGATCTTGAGGTGCTGATCACTTTTACCCAGCCAGAATTTTGATATCTGTAGCCGTTTTTGAGTTTTTTGCAAAAAACTGCATTTTACCCCTATGTTCTATTTTTAGCCACGGCGGCCATGTTTTACGACGAATCAAAAATCCCCACATTAGTTCTAAGCACCGAATGCTAATGAACAACCATACCAAGTTTAGTTTCAATTGGACTTATTGTGTCAGAGGAGTTAACGTTTTAAAAAAGTTTACGGACGGACGACGGACGACGGACGGACGACGGACGACGGACGACGGACGCCAAGTGATGACAATAGCTCACATGACCCTTCGGGTCAGGTGAGCTAAAAAGGGCAATATCTCCTACATCAGTTGTTGGATCTTCTTGACAATTTCAGAGCCGGTAGATCTTGAGGTGCTGATCACTTAAACATGTTAAAATCTGGCAAAATTTTGATATCTGTAACCATTTTTGAGTTATTAGCAAAATACTGCAATTAACCCCTATGTTCTATTTTTAGCCATGGCAGCCATATTTTTTGATGAATCGAAAATCCAAACGATAGAATTGTAGCAGATATGCTATTGAATATGTGTGCCAAGTTTAGATGCAGTTGGTCTTATGGTGTCAGACAAGTTAATCTTTGAAATTCAGGGGAAAAGTAATGAAAAATGGTAAATTTTGACGCTTTAAGGGCCATAACTCTTAAAAGACATGTTCCTACAGCTTTGACCTAATTACATGAAATGTAGATCTTGATGTGCTTAATCATATGCAATTTAAATTTTTGAAATATCTTGTATAGTTTTTAAGATAAAGGGCAAAATAGGTGAAAAATTTTGAAAAAATCCAGAAAAAGGGCAATAACTCCTACATCAGTTGTTGGATCTTCTTGAAAATTTCAGAGCAGGTAGATCTTGAGGTGCTGATCACTTAAAATCTGGCAAAATTTTGATATCTGTAACCATTTTTGAGTTATTAGCAAAAAACTGCAATTTACCCCTATGTTCTATTTTTAGCCATGGCAGCCATATTTTTTGACGAATCGAAAATGCAAACGATAAAATTGTAGCAGATATGCTATTGAATATGTGTGCCAAGTTTAGATGCAGTTGGTCTTATGGTGTCAGACAAGTTAATCTTTGAAATTCAGGGGAAAAGTAATGAAAAATGGTAAATTTTGACGCTTTAAGGGCCATAACTCCTAAAAGACATGATCCTACAGCTTTGACCTAATTACATGAAATGTAGATCTTGATGTGCTTAATCATATGCAATTTAAATTTTTGAAATATCTTGTATAGTTTTTAAGATATAGGGCTAAATAGGTGAAAAATTTTGAAAAAAAATCCAGAACAAGAGGCTCCCAGGAGCCTGAATCGCTCACCTGACATATGTGCCTGAAGTAAAGGTTATAAGGCAAAATCGATTTAACGTTGAAAGGGTCATAAGATTAATAAGGGGGTCATCTGACAATATGGTGGATCTAAAGGTGCTGATCACTTTTGTTCTCAATCAAAATCTAAAAATCTGTCACCCTTTTTGAGTTATTTGCAAAAATGCAGTTTAACCTAATGTTCTATTTTTAGCCACAGCGGCCATATTTTACAACCAATCAAAAATCCCCACAACAGTTCTATACACCTAATAATAATAAACAATAATACCAAGTTTGGTTCCATTTGGACTTAAAGTGTCAGAGGAGTTAACATTTTCAATATAAGGAAATGCAGTTAAAATGCTCAATTTTGACGTTCCAAGGGCAATAACTCCTCAAAGGAAAGGTCCTACAACGTTGACCCTGTTACAAATTTTGTAGATCTTGATGCGCTTAACAATATGCAATTTAAATTTCTCAAATATCTTGTATAGTTTTCAAGATATTGAGCTAAACAGGTGCAAAATTTGCAAAAAATCCACAAAAAGGGCAATAACTCCTACATGGGTTGTTGGATTTTCTTCAAAATTTCAGAGCTGGTAGATCTTGAGGTGTTGATCACTTTTGTTCCCAATCAATATTTTGAAATCTGTCACTGTTTTAGAGTTATTTGCAAAAAAACTGCCATTTACCCCTATGTTCTATTTTTAGCCACAGCGGCCATGTTTTACGACCAATCAAAAATCCCCACATCAGTTTTATACACCTAATGCTAATAAACAACTATACCAAGTTTGGTTCCATTTGGACTTAAAGTGTCAGAGGAGTTAACGTTTTTTAATGTAATGAGGAAATGCTGTTAAAATGCTAAATTTTGACGTTCTAAGGGCAATAACTCCTAAAAGGAAAGGTCCTACAACGTTGACCCTATTACATATTTTGTAGATCTTGATGTGCTTAACAATATGCAATTTAAATTTCTCAAATATCTAGTATAATTTCAAGATATTGAGCTAAACAGGTGCAAAATTTGCAAAAAATCCACAAAAAGAGCAATAACTCCTACATGGGTTGTTGGATTTTCTTCAAAATTTCAGAGCTGGTAGATCTTGAGGTGCTGATCACTTTTGTTCCCAATCAAAATTTTGAAATCTGTCACCGTTTTAGAGTTATTTGCAAAAAACTGCCATTTACCTCTATGTTCTATTTTTAGCCACAGCGGCCATGTTTTACAACCAATCAAAAATCCCCACATCAGTTCTATACAGCTAATTCTAATAAACAACTATACCAAGTTTGGTTCCATTTGGACTTAAAATGTCAGAGGAGTTAACGTTTTCAATGTAATGAGGAAATGCTGTTAAAATGCTAAATTTTGACGTTCTAAGGGCAATAACTCCTAAAAGGAAAGGTCCTACAACGTTGACCCTGTTACATATTTTGTAGATCTTGATGTGCTTAACAATATGCAATTTAAATTTCTCAAATATCTAGCATAGTTTTCAAGATATTGAGGTGCAAAATTTGCAAAAAATCCACAAAAAGGGCAATAACTCCTACATGGGTATTTGGATTTTCTTCAAAATTTCAGGGTAGGTAGATCTTGAGGTGCTGATCACTTTTACCCTATGCCAGAATTTTGATATCTGTAGCCGTTTTTGAGTTATTTGCAAAAAACTGCATTTTACCCCTATGTTCTATTTTTAGCCATGGCGGCCATGTTTTACGAGGAATCAAAAATCCCCACATCAGTTCTAAGCACCGAATGCTAATGAACAACCGTACCAAGTTTGGTTGCAATTGGACTTATGGTGTCAGAGGAGTTAACGTTTTAAAAAGTTTACGGACGACGGACGACGGACGGACGACGGACGACGGACGGACGACCGACGACGGACGGACGACGGACGCCAAGTGATGACAATAGCTCACATGACCCTTCGGGTCAGGTGAGCTAAAAAGGGCAATAACTCCTACATCAGTTGTTGGATCTTCTTGAAAATTTCAGGGCAGGTAGATCTTGGGGTGCTGATCACATTTACCCTATGCCAGAATTTTGATATCTGTCACCGTTTTTGAGTTATTTGCAAAAAACTGCAATTTACCCCTATGTTCTATTTTTAGCTACAGCAGCCATGTTTTTTATGAATCAAAAATCCAAACGATAGTTTTGAAGCACCCATGCCAATAAACAAGTGTACCAAGTTTGGTTGCAATTGGACTTATGGTGTCAGAGGAGTTAACGATTGAAAAAGTTAACGGACGACGGACGGACGGACGACGGACGCCAAGTGATGGCAATAGCTCACATGACCCTTCGGGTCAGGTGAGCTAAAAACCATATTTGTCACCTGCATGAAAAATACTAAAAAACAAGGCTCATCTAATTTTCTTGCTGAGGAAGTTACAAAATTACAAGCTATCTGAAGGTAATCTGGGGCAATAACAAAACTTTTAGCAGCTACCACTTATCACATGGCTTGCTGTTTTTCATTGTGGAATTTTAAATTGCCTTTGGTTTATAAAGGTTGTGTCCACATCTCATTATTCTTTAAAAACAAATTAATTTAAACATATACCAAGCTTGCTCCACATAATGCATATTTTTTTGTAAATCTCTGTCAATGGAATTTGCATGACATAAATTTTCTCAGTCTGTTTGTAACTCCCACCTTGGTTTGACCTTTGAATTGCAAGCATATTTCTCAGACACATGTGCATTAAAACTGGAATCTTGATATAGGATTGTGTACACTTATTAATAACTAGAAAGGCAATCTTCTATGGAAGACATATGTTGCCTGCGTCTTAAAATATTTTGAAAAACAGGAAATAGATGAGTGAAGGGCACAAAATTGCTTAACACCATAAAGTACTTAAAGAAGATGCTACATGCCAAATAACAAGAGGCTGTGACATGTAATTGCTCAGAAAACTGTGACAGAAATTTTTGTGACGCCTTAGGCCGCAGGACAATGCAAGAGGAGTGACTCCTATATATGTATGTTGCTTTGCAACATGTTGCAGACAACATAATATCAATGACAACACATTGCAGTTTTTATGCCATTCCAACAAATATGTGTAAGCCTCCAATGTCTTAGAAGACACATTTGCTTCTTTGTAATTTGACTTTTTGCTTTTTGCTACTTCTTATTTATGTTTTTGTTTTTAAGTTTGATGATTTGTTTTGTTTGTCGGTGTGTGTCCAGTCAACAATATTTCAGTCATAATCAGGATAAGAGCTAATTAAAACAAATAATTCTCTTTCAGTTAAAACAACCTTGATTTTGTCCTTGACCTTTTCTTCTTCTTGGACTTCTTTGGTTACTGGCACCCATGACCTTTTTAGACTAGGTGATCTTGTTTTATATCTACCAGGTGATCTAGATATTGATCTACAAAAGAAGATTTGTTAATGTGAAATCATTGCACAATAAATGTATTAAAACCTGCTGGACAGATTTAATTATTGCATAAAATAAAATTGAGATAAGGGTCCTAGCAACATTACCCCAATAAAATGTAAGAGGGTTCTGAATTTGTAAATTGTTAACAAACATGTCATAAAGTATAAATTATTCAATGAAATTTCATTAAGAATTGTAGGCATAAGAATGCTGACAAGAGTGTGAACAGCACAAAAACAAACAGACAGATATCCACCATTTCTACCTTTCCCCGCTCAATGTTGCAGTGTTATGCAAAAATAACCTTATATCCAAAAGACATAATGCCAGTTCTCAGAACATTTGGACAGACATTATAAGCCTCAAAAATAATATATATAGTGGAGGGTATCTATAAAGTTTTAAATTTGAAATGAAACATTTCTAGGTACATGTATAAACACCGTTAACCATGTTAAGAAGCTTTAAGGTCCTTGGAAAAAAAATTGTAAATAGATTGATGTTCTCTCAAAATTATCAAGTTTTTGATATTTACATACCTGTGAGAAGCAACCTGTTTGAAAAATGTGTTCTCTATCACATTGTGTGATGATTACATATCTCGGTTCTTTCCTTAGCATTTCTAACGTTTTCTAACGTAATAAATTTAACATTTAAACTTGAAATAAGCTTTTCTAACTCCTGAGAAATGTTTTCTTAACTATAAACAAACTTCTATGAAAATATTCTTTTTAGAGTTGTAGTATCTGAAAAATGAGTGCCAAGGTTGCAGAAATTCAAATCAAATCAAATCAAAAACTCACAACAATCTCAAACTTGACCCCTTTCTTAGCTACAAACATAGCCATATGGTCTACGATAAGCTGGATGTCAGGGGGAGGTGGAATTATCCTGGGTTCCAATGAAAGTCCTATAACTGATGTTGGTTGAACACTGCAATAAACAAATCAAACAAATTGGTATTTATCTGATTTATTACAAGCAAATGTAGATGCTTTTTAACCCTGGCATGTCATAAGGTGTATTAAACCATTCTATAATGCCAGATACTAAACATGCTAAAATGCACTTCAAAGTGAAACTTACCGGTATACCTGTACTCCATCAAATGCAGCATTGTTGCTAGAAATTGTTTATATGAGACAAGATACAATCATCACATATTGCAAAATAATATCTCAGGTCATGGACTTAAACTAAGAAAATTACAAAAGTGTGATAAATAGACAAGTTTAATTTCATATGGCCTTATTCATGTTCATGACAAATGGTGTATAATTAAACATCACAACTACATAGGAGCTTAGATTTTGGTCCAAAATAAAATAAATATCCTAGATCCTGGTCTCAACCTGTCCAAAACACTTTACCTAATCTGTAAATCATGCTAAATTTTTTTGCAAATAATATTCAATTGAATGATAATCTAGAAAGTCATGAAAGTTTGGCCTAATGTCTACTAAGGAAAAAAATGTAAAGTTTACTTGCTTAACTTATCAATCAGGGTTTCCACTTTTTCATGACTAAAATTTCATGGGTTTTCCAGGACTTTTCAAGAGTATTTTAGTCATTTTCGAGGATGAAAATAGTCGTCAGAATGATAGATCCTGATATTTTTTTATACCATTTTTCCCTAAACAGCAGACAAAGTGTCATAATATAAAATTCAAGGGTTTTTCAAGGATATGTTTTGATTTTTTAAAATTCAAGGACTTTTCAAGGTCCTTGAACTTAAAAATGAAATTCAATGGTTTTTCCAGATTTCAAGGATGCGTATGAACCCTGTATTAATGCTCCAATTTTTTTTTATCTCAATCTCCTATACAAAAAATCTCTTCCAACTGACCTTGGTGGTTTCTTTTCCTCTTCAATTTCTTGTCTAAGCATCTGTTGTAATTGTAGATGAGGAGTAAGCAAGGGTCCAACAGGTTCTGTGCAAGGTGGGGGTGGCTGGTTAGACACTGGCAAGGTGACAGGCTCTATCCCAGGGATGGGGGTACGCAGCAAGCACCATGATTGTAATCTGTCAAAATTTGTACAGTACTGTTTAATAGAAGACGTTGTTGTCTCTACTTGAAGGGGTGGAGTATTACTCTGGGAATGTGGGGAGTAGCTGCTGCTTCCTGAGTTTAGATCCTGTGTAGATGCCGGTATATTACTTCAATGAAAACATAGCAAACGATAGAAAAAGTCATGTTTGATGGTTTATTCATACAGTAAAAAGTTATAATTTGAAGGTCAGATCTGCTAAACCTTACATTGCTGCTGAAATATCAAAATTTTTCATATTAAATACATACAAGACAGGAAAAGCATAACCACATGTAAAGAAAACAATACTACTACAAAGAAACTTCTCTAAACCGGACCCCCTGAAAACTGGCGAACCCCTTTTAATTGGCCCACGGGGGGAAGGGGGTAACTTCCATTATAAAGGTAGGTACATATGTGCGGCCCAAAAGGGTCTACTTTTTGGGGTGTCCAATATGTGAAAAGGGTGCAATTTTCAGATGTTGCATATATGATAAGGTGTACTTTTCACAAATGTCATATATCAATAGCAAAAGAATGACCAAGCATGCCACGTTTTGCCTGCTTGTGACCCTGATTGTACATGCATTTGGTAACTTTAACCTTTAATAGAATATCTATAAAATATGCCAAGTTTAAGCATATCTTATGTAATTTTAAATGCATTAAAAATATATGAATGGGTGTCTTTTATGCAGACGTATATATGAATGGGGTGCGTACAAAATTTCTAAGGCCGCATATCTGTACCCAAAACTACTAAGAGTTACCCCCCCCCCCCCTGTGAATTGGCCATTTCAAAAAATCCCTAAAAGTCTATGTAAATTTTCCTCACAACAGCAACCCCTCAAAACTGAACACTGGCTACCTTTTTCAAACTTCCCCTGCATTAATTGAATAATTAAAACCCCTAAATACTGGCCACACAACATGCACAAGCAATATGTCACTGGTATAAATTATAACCATCATGTCATTGTTTAATGTTAACACACAGGGGCCTGCTCCCGGTCTTTTGGGTTGAGAGTCAAAGAACCATCAGCTAGAGAAAATGGGTTGAGAGTCAAAGAGCCATCAGCTAGAAAAATCACTACATGTATCAACCCCCATGACCCCGGGAGCAGGCCCCTGTGGTTAACATTTCCACTGTAATTTGACATACCCTCAATGGCTCATGCACCTGTTAATAGTTATACACAAAAGACTTTATACGTGCATATAAATCCAACTATACAGTGTTGTATCATCGAAAAATCTTACCTTACCTTACAAGTTGAGCGGCGACTTCAAAAATCAAAACGAAAGTACATCTTGACACATGCGCAATAGCAGGAAATTAGAATCTTTGGCTCTACAAAATTAGTAACTCCGGGGATTGAATGACTGGGACTGGGTTACCCGAAGTTATTTGTTTGCATGCTCTTGCTGTAAAACCAGTCGAAAATTAGAATCTCCGGCATATAAATGACTGGGTTACCCGAAGTTATTTGTTTGCATGCTCTTGCTGTAAAACCAGTCGAAAATTAGTATCTCCGGCATTATTGAAAATTGCCGGAGTTACTAATTTACTTCGGGGATTGAATATGTAACTTGTATTGATGATGTAAATTTGTAACTCCGGCATTATTTAAAATTGCCGGAGTTACTAATTTGTAACTTCGGTCCAAAATAATAAGCAACTTCGGAAATAATTTAAAAATTGTAACTCCGGGTACAAATTGTCATTGCCGAAGTTTTTTATTTGTAACTTCGGTAAAAATTTTAGTACCGAAGTTACTAATTAGTAACTCCGGCAATGAAAATTTGTAACTTCGGAGACGAAATTGTAAGTTCGGGGATGAAATTAGTAACTCCGGGGTATAAAGATTTGTAACTTCGGCAAATCGTTGAATTGCCGGAGTTACAATTTTCCGTTGAAAGCAATGGAAAAATTAGTAACTTCGGGAGGGTCCACTCCGGCTTTCCATAGTATTGCAAATCGTAAAAGTAGATATTGCTTAATTAGTTAAGTTTTACAAAAACTCAAATGTAATGGAAGTTTTGACCCCTTATGGCAGCTACATTTTCTCAACTGTCATAATAACTCTTCTGTCTTACAGCTGACAAACTAAAGAAATCATAAACAGCTTTTGATTGCTAAATATTTCAGGTAATTAATTTCTTCTCTTTAATGCATTAGTTGAATCTATGTTGTTAAAGTTTTCATTTTCTTAAAATCTTCTATACCATGAACTTGTCCGGAAAACAACTTCTAGGGAATTTGAGTAAGCTTAACAAAACTTGGCACAATTGTACACCATCATATGAAGTTGTGCAGGATTTATTTTTTGGAATTTTCAAAATGGCTTTGTTTCAAAAGGGCGGCTGTTACAAAAAATGGCCAAAGATTACAGTTTATCAGATCGTCACAAAATAAATAAATTGGATTGTCTAGGTGAAGCAAGTATGCTGAGTTCAATGGTGCAATCAGACCTTTGATCGAACTTCCAGTCTTTAAATAGCAGTTATGTTAACCTCATTCCCCTCCATTTAAATTAGAAAAAAAAATGTCCAATTTCAATGACATTGGATTTCTAGGCAAATTTTCTTGTACTGAATTGAAAGGAAAACTGTCCAAGGCAATTTTGGGCGACATGTGTGTTGGCATCGCAACACAAATGAAAGGTGGTTAAATTTGTGGCCCTTTAAATATTAGGAAAGTAGCTTTTGAATTCTAGGCTTAATCAGGCATTGAAATCAGGTGAGCAATCCAGACTCCTAGAAGTCTCTTTTGTTAGTTAGTTAGTTAGTTAGTTAGTAAGTTAGTTATTGCTTTACTCCCAAGCAGCACGATTTCGGCTATATCCGGGAGATGAACATGAAAGTGGTGATACAATTAACATGAAATGATGATGAATTGGAGGAAATGGGGACACAAGGCCAATCGGGTAGGATAGCTTTGACTGCCACTGGAAAAAGGAGTGATGGGTAGGGACGGGAAATTTAGCCTCATGCATGGGGATCCTACGGGTCCTACTCTTACCGAGACCTGCAGCAGGGTTCTTTAATGTACGAGGAACGTGACACGGTGCACCACTATGGTTTGCGATCAGGTTTTCCGCATTATCGCCTGACGACCCCGCATCTCTCGATGTCAGGGCTGTCCCACTCAACCACCTGGGGCAAACATTCCAGTCGCTTTGTGGGCAAAGCGGCCTGACCCGATGTCAGGTTTCTGAGCGATCTTATGTGGATTATAACCGACAAGCTTAGCGCTGCTGCGGGCCTATTTGCCACCCGGAACCCGCACAGTTTGAAGTCTCTTTTGGTATCTTTTTCAACTTAACTGCATGTTGAAAAATAGATGAGTGTAATTATTTTCATTCTACAATTTCACAAATATCAAGGTTAGTTTCGTATCCCCTTTAGATCAAAATCATCAAAAATAGTTATTTAAAATTAGTTTCTAGTTAAACAAAATGTATAAACATATATTTAGATAAAATCTGGCTTTTTTTAAGCCAAAGGTGTAACAAGGGTCGTGTAAAAAGTCATCATATGAAGTCTGGTCTATTCAACACTAATAAGGCGTGGAATAGAGAATAAAATTTTATAAAATATAAAGAATAAGCGTCTGATGAATCAAAAAAAATGATAGAACAGAGAAAAAAGGCCCAAAAACTCAAAGTATACAAAATTATTGCCCCTTTTGCATTATCTTACTTATGATATTTAGATATTCTAACTGATAGATATAGCTGTGACACAACTTCAAATATTTTCTATTTAAATTTTCTTCAATGTGGTTTTCAAAACATGTTTAAAGTCCCTTTATGCCTTGAATTGGTGTATTGATTTAAACAAAAGGTTAACAATTTTAACACAATGAATACAATATAATCTTTTTAGGATATCAAATTAATTTACACAGTGTATTAAATAAATGCTTGCATGAACTTTAAAAAAACATTTTTATTACAATTTTCTTAATTCATTGTTGTTAATAAGCTTGACACTTCAATTTTTTCTATTGCTATTATTTTCTCCAAATACGACCTGGGAGAATCCAATCTAAGGCAGCACTTCAATTTTCAAATTTAGAGGGTTCACCTCTATTGCTATTTTGCCTTGACCTTTTAGGACCTACGAAATTCGATAAGCCCATTGTTTAGAATTTGCTAACCCGATGTTAAAACAAGATATATCGCGCTTGCTGGCAGCTTCGGAAATATAAATTCCTTGTCAATTCCCCTGTATTTGCATCAATTTTTATACTGTTGTTGGTGTTAGATTTCATGTTTGACAGGCTGACAGCTCAGTGGAAAATGAGCTCTGACCAATGAAATGATGATAAAATCTGATGAGGTTACAGCCTCTTGAAAGTGTAAATCGCATACACTTTCATGAACTTTTACTTGGTCATAAATAATTTTGATGATGTAAACAAGTTATTAAAACTGATGTAGAACAATGATAACATCATCCAAAACTAGGGAAGGTGGACAGATTATTCCTTTGATTACTAAAACTTGGCATACTGTAAAACATGGTATTTTTTAAGTATCTAACAATATATCATCAGCAGCACAAAACACAAAAGTTTAAATTGAGTTGACTCTTTTATTTTGGAATTTTGCTTGCTTACTGATTCAGCACTACAGAATACAGGATAACTACAATAAATCTGTTAAGAAATTAATCTTGTTCTAGATAGTATAAATAAAACGATGTTTTTTTAATTAACAGTTTCAGCTGAGTAGCTACCTATGGTCATGCAACACACAAAAAACAATTAAAGCAGTGATTTATAATCCCATTTTACTTTATAAAAATCTAAACTAGATTTTTGTAAATTTAATATAACGATGCTTAAAATTAAGGCATTCTATAGTTTAGCATAATAATAATGAAAATAAATATCTATATTGTATGTATTTACTTTAGGAAAAAGAAATTACAAATCTATACCTTACCATTGACTTTATACCATGGTATGAAAATTCGTACCATACTATTTTCCTTACACTGTGTTTCCTTACCACCATTCCATGGCAAAATTAATACATGTACCATGTTTTACAGTATGCCCTAAAACTTGACAATTTCTGGTATATCAAAATTCTTAAATGTCAATGGTGCAAGTTATCTTGATAACATATGGCAACAGTATAAGTTTATTATACCTCTCTCAGACAATCAAATCTTCGGGCTCCGCCCTCAGATTTGATGTCTGAGAGAGGTGTAATATACACATATTGTATGTATTTACTTTAGGAAAAAGAAATTACAAATCTATACCTTACCATTGACTTTATACCATGGTATGAAAATTCGTACCATACTATTTTCCTTACACTGTGTTTCCTTACCACCATTCCATGGCAAAATTAATACATGTACCATGTTTTACAGTATGCCCTAAAACTTGACAATTTCTGGTATATCAAAATTCTTAAATGTCAATGGTGCAAGTTATCTTGATAACATATGGCAACAGTATAAGTTTATTATACCTCTCTCAGACAATCAAATCTTCGGGCTCCGCCCTCAGATTTGATGTCTGAGAGAGGTGTAATATACACATAAACTATTATGAATATATCAAAATTGAACTCTAACATTTCTGCAATTACCAAAGATAGTAATGTTGATCAACTAAAATGTCAAATACAAGTTAAATAAAATGCAGTTATAACATTGTAGACCTGATGCAACACAGATCAAGTTTTATTGTCTTTGGACTGTTGGTTGCTAAAATATTAAAATGCACATAAAATACTCATATTGACATTAAACATATTTAAAATTGTCAAAGTAAATCAACCCAAAAATCAGGGTATAATTCAAATATGCTTCTGCAGGGACATATATTAACAGGTTTGATAAACTTAGGACATATGATTCTTGGGAAATGAAGGTTCTTATACAATCTTAACATTGTTATTATGTGTATTAAATATTTTCACTCAACAAGACAATTAATGTCAATTTCAATAGCCAAAGGTTCGACTGTGATATTTTACTACTGGGGCATGTTTATACCAATTTCATCAACATAGGACGTAAGGTTCTTGAGGCATTGAGGTCGTCATAAAACATTTGTATTTCTGTTTTTATTGAAATGAGAAAAAAATCACAAAATCAAGGTCAAGGTCAAGGTCAAAAGATTGCGATGGAACTAGTAAGCTTGTACTAGGGCATATGTGTACCGAGTTGCATCAACCTAGGACTTTTTTTTTTTAGATATAGAGGAACCCGTAAAATCTCAACATATAGCTTCACCCCAACAACGTATAACGGAAAAGTAACATATATGCCCTGCTCTTCATTGCAGGCGAAACAAAACCACTTTTTGTGGACGAAATGGTTATCATCTTCAACCAGATAGTGCTTGTAAATAACACTTTAACTTTAATTTGAAAAAATCATATTCTTCCATAAGTTAAGTATATATAAAATGTGTGACAAAGGCAGCACTTTACCAAAATAACATACGATGTGAATTGCGATAACCAAAGACAATGTTACTTTCGCATATGACATCTGTTTTATAATTATAATTGTGTAATTTAACAATAAAGTGATGTTGGTGAACGAAAAAGCATACCTGAGTATAATAACGGATTCAAATTCTAATACATAGCCTGTAAGTCATAGATATGTCATTTC
This sequence comes from Arcuatula senhousia, assembly GCA_963971305.1. NCBI lineage: Eukaryota > Metazoa > Mollusca > Bivalvia > Mytilida > Mytilidae > Arcuatula > Arcuatula senhousia. Next base: position 32,415 of record CAXARO010000281.1, on the reverse strand, counting down.
TCCATTTAAGAAATATTAAGAGAGTAACATAAATTACACTGTGAATATATTGACATTCCATTTAAATCTAGTTTTCAAAAAATATTTAAATCTCTTTTATACTGTCGGTGCATTATATAGAACACGATAATGTTAAGATATGCTTAAAATTAAAATGACAACAAAGTTCCAGACAATAAATTTTGCTATGCCTTTTGCGAGCTTTGATGTGTTCTCCAACACAAAAGTGTTGGTGCCGGAGCGGGCTAACCTCGGGGAATTTAAACTCCACCAGCAGTGCTAACCTTCATGTGTGTTCGAAATTAAAATGACAACAAAGTTCCAGACAATAAATTTTGCTACGCCTGACGCGCGTTTCGTCTATTCCAGACTCATCAGAGGCGCTCTACCAAAAATATTGAAAATGCCAAACACTAAATGATTATGAAGAGCATAAAACAATAAAACCAAAATTACCAAAATGGGGGGCCAAATTATTACTAAGATGATCAACCTATGTCTGGGGTAGGAAGAACCTTAGGGTTAGACAATTTTGAAATTTAAACGGATAATTTTAAGCTTTGATGTGTTCTCCAACACAAAAGTGTTGGTTTCCTTTCTTAAAGGAAAAATAAATACGATTTGTAGCATAAACATATCAATGGCATCAACATTCGCACTTACTTTCTTAACAACCAACTTTGGGTAGCTTGTTGCATTGGTGCATAGCAAATTCAATTTTTTTGTTACATTTAAATTTTGTATCATAAATGTGAAATTTTTTCGCAAGGTGACTATTTTCGCTTAATTCGCGATTTCAAACTATCCACGAAATATTTACTTTCGCAAATAATTAATTCTTAGATGAAAATGAATAATCAAAAATGTCTGCCCAGCTCATTTGAAAGGTCGATTTAACAAATGGGCGCAAACATATCACTTCACGAAAAAGAGCCAAACATCTCTTGTTCGATCTAGCAGTGTCCATTGTTTGAGCTCTTCATTTTACTGGACACGATTTTGATTTTACTTGATCTACAATCGGAACTCCACTCAGCCAATTCCGCCTAAGGTCAAAAATAACATAGACATAGGCGGAATTAGCCGAGTGGTGTTCCGGTTGATTTGATCTACTGCAAGAAGAATAAACTGAATACACTGAATTTTTACTGAATTTCTTCAAATATGGAATACTTTAAGAGTCAGTAAATCTTGTAGTTACCAAGTAAGATTTGTCTGTTCTAGTAGTTAAATGTTTTCTTAGTCATAGTTTTATAAGTGTGTCTGATTTTAATGTTAAAATCCGGTGTATTACGCAAAAAAATCTCAAAACTTATGAAAAAAATGTTGAAAACTTGATACTTATTTAATTTTAATACTTATGTCATTTTTTAGCATCACAACGGTAAAATGTGTCGGTTTGTGTGACAATACATCACCAAAATATTTATTGTTTGACGTGTTGTGTCTGATATAAAATCGACATACTTGATTTTTTTACATCAGTCGATAGATGCTTCTTAGCTAGCTGTCCGAGTGTTCTCAAGAGAGTAGGTCGACGTCCCGTTAATTTTTTGATGTCCTCTTGTCTAAGGTTCTCTCTTGTTAAATTGAACTTCCATCGGTTAGATTTTTATTGTGTGTTAGTTTGTGCTTTGTTATTGATTATCAATTGGGGGAAGGTTGGCGCCAAAAAACTAGTTTAACCTCGCCACATTTTAATTGTGCCTTTCCTAAGCCAGAAATCTTTATCAAAGCTTATGTTTGTATTTGGTCGACTTTATGTTGTTTTTTTGTAAAGAAGAGGGGCTTTCAATGCACTTTAGGGTTGGGCTTGAATCACATGTAGTATATTTTCAACCCACGGGCAAATGAAAAAACAGCGAGCAACGACCACTGGTCACATTGAAGGCTGCTGGCTGTTTTCCATTGTGTATTTTTTTAAATTGTTGTTTATATTGTAGGTTATGCCGTGTACATTTATTCCACATCTCATTATCTTCTATTGTGTTCGATTTAGAATCGACATACATGATTGTTTTACATCAGTCAGTAGATGCTTCTTAGCTTGCTTTCAGTAACTTCGAGTGTTGTCAAGAGAGTATCTCTACATCCCGTTAATTTCTGGTTGCCCTTTCGTCTCAGGTACATGTACTTTGTTAAATTAAATTTCTATCGAGGTGATTTTTACTGTGTGTTAGTTTGTGATTTGTTATTGATTATAAATTGCGGAAGGTTGGCGCCAAAAAAACAGCTTAACCCCGCCACATTTAAATTCACCTGTCCTAAGCCAGGACTTTTTATCAAAGCTTATGTTTGTATTTCGTCTAATTTATGTTAATTGTTTTGGGGTTTTTTTTGTCAAGAGAGTCTTTCATTGCACTTTAGGATTGGGCTTGAATCGTATGTATACACCTCGCCAAAAGTTAAGCAACACCAACTTTTTTAAACCATAACCATTTTATGGCATGAAATATTCGCATAATACAAAATGGTGGAAAATCAAAAAGTAATCACTTCAATATGTATTGACTCTAATTGTGTAATGGACTAAAGATGTTTTATCAGAAATGTTTGCAAGTCATGAAAATCCAACTTTTCGAAAATGGTGTTTTAAACTAAGATAAAATAACGTTTAAAAAGTTTAACTTTCAATATCAATTGTAGACTTATAACAACTTATCAATCGTATAATGTTTGCAAACATGACAAATACCACTATACAAACAAAAAATAATGGTTTCAAGCTCAAGTTGCATCCACTATGGTCAACAAAGGGACTTAATCAGTTTTCACCATAAAAAGTATGAAAACGCTAAAAAGGCAGAATTTTTGCAAACGTGTACGATTTTTTGTCTAAAACAAATTCATTGTTTTCCTAACCCTCAAACACATGTTTGAACCTAAAAGATGTCAAGAAAGCATTTGAATTGTTTGGATTCCTACAAGAACATATCCGTAAAAGGGGGAGTTGGATACTTAAAAACTGTTTTTGGCATGAAAATATGCAGTTCTTATGTTTTTGTGTAAGGCAAAGCTTCACCATTGGTGTAAGTTACCACATCCATATTGATAAAATGTCAAACTTAACTTCAACTTCCGGCAATAGAAGCAAACCTTCAAAAGGTCACAATAATGCCTTTAAACGAAAATATCGAAAAACTGAAAAATATCCATTAAAAATTTCCAACTATGAGATTTTCGGAACGGTTTTATGAGTATCATTTGTTATAAGTACCAAAATGTCACCTTTAAAATCAATTGATGTTAAAAATTTGAAGTCAGCATTTTGTACCATGCAAAAGCCATGCAAAAGTATGTTTTCATTTCTTTACAATGTTTAGGTCTAAAACCGGGAAAAAAACAATCCAAAAATGCTGGAGGTGATATGTTAACATCCTAATTGTTACAACAGAGCAAAAAACATATTGTTTTAATCATCAAAACTCTCAATTTACGCAACCCAAAATTTGCAACTGAAACAACACTTTTTGGATTGCTTGATTTGTTTACCAATATTGAATATTTTACAAAAGCCGAAAATTGTACGATGATTGATTAGAATCAAAAAATGTTTTAAATATGTGGAAGAAAATATAGGCAAAGTTTCAGGATATTGTTTAGAGAATTATGGACGCTGTACTAACGTGAGTACAGGTGTTGCTAAACTTATGGCGAGGTGTATACTAGTTTTTTTTCAATCCAGGGCCAATTTAAAAACAGCGAGCAGCAACTCCTGGTCACATTGAAGGCTGTTTGCTGTTTTCCATTTTTCAATTGTCGTTGTTAAACTTATAATAAATGTGTATAATAATCACAATTATTTAAAATTTATAAATTTAATTGTGTACGAAGTATCTCAACATTTGTAAAAATAATAGTAATATATGTATCTTAAGCTGTTTTTAGTGTCCGAAACTATTTTTACCATCTTTTTTATATTATAGATCTCAACTACAAGGCTTTACTACATGTACATTCTTATCTTTTACAAAGCAAAAGATCAGTGTAAATAAAGGTAATAACAAAACTACCGAACTTGAATGATCAATCTCATAGTCCAGAGAAAATGACAAAAACGAATCAGTCATACCGGAGAACTGGTGGATCGCAATGGTCCTGACTTGGTACAGGCATTTCAAACGAAATGGTGGGTTAAACCAGGTTTTATGGCGCCAAACCTCCCTCTTCCATTGCGATCTTAGGATCCGGTAATGACCATAGAACACAACATAGTTGTGAGACACAATCGGGATATTGAGGTGATCATCTCAGTACAGCAGACCAGTCAAACACTAATTAAAACAATTAACTATCATATCTTTTAACTCAATTTTGAACTTTTCTACTAGTGGCCGATAACGAAGAAAGAATTTTTTTAGTGATCGTATGAGACGTATTTTCTTATAGCCCTGCTTCAAAAGTCGGCCACGAAGAAACCGATGTCTGATCAAAAAATCTGTGAAATGTGTGCAAGCTCTGGCATATCGAATAAGTTGAGAAATATAAACACCGTATGCAGGAGAAGTAGGTATATTGCTCTGTAGATTAGGAAAATTAATAATTTGAAAATTAAAATCGAATAGTGTTAACTTTAGTAGAATAGTAATGTTTATTTTTGGGGGGGTTGAGATTTTATGCTGATCTTCCCAGGATTTTACTTTGTTTTGCAGCAAGAGGAGTACAAGATTCAGAAATTGAACATTTTGGAGATCCTCGGCTTCTATCCATTCAAATGCATAAAAAAATGTTCAACATGTTTTCTTAATATTTGTTCAGAACTATTAAGAGAAGGTCATAATAAACACCCAATAACAATTTCATTCATTTCTAATTACAATTTCTATGTTAAAACAGAAGATGAGCTTTCAATGTATTTCCTATGAAAAATGTAGTTTTTTTCCCCGCTATATTTTTAGGTGCTTATATCTTGAAAATTGGTACCTCTGCTTCTTTGAAAACGACTCCATGTTTTTGAAAATTTTTTGTATAAAGTCAAGCTATTTTGAGCTATTCTTTCCAAATTTTCTATTATAAAAAACTTTTAATTACAAAAAATCTCAGGCTCGTACTCCCTTAATCTCCAAAGGTAACATCCGGGGATAACATACATAAGTTCCGGTGACTATCCCATTTACATGTAATAGAAATCGGCGTGAACAAGTGCAGGAAACACTCTCCAAAACACATCCTTTATTTCTATTTAGAACAATATAAAGGTCCATGAACCTCTTAACGTTGCATTGCCTTCAAAAGATATATAAACGTATAAAGAGTATTATTTTGTCTTTCCTATATAATCTATAGTAATTTGGAAAAACTTTAAGCCTGAATTTTGAGAAAACAAGCCTGGAAAGGGGGTCCAATATTTTTTTCACAAGATAAAGTATTTACCTAATACTAATATATAAAACAATTGGACATTTTGAATTCGGCATTATTTTGGGGGTCAAGTGTCCTCACTAACCTTAATCTTCTACCTTCCTTGTAGTTGTGAAGGTTTATTAAAGGATTTGTGTCACTGTGTTTGTTTGTACTGTTGCAGTTTTTGTACTGTTGTTGCTTTCATTGATTGTGTCAGTGTTGTATTACAACTTTGGTCTTTGTTTGCTTCTATTACACCTCTTTTCTCATTAGAATTGATTTAAACATACCTAGACCTACTGCTTTTACTTCCTGTAAACACACCCTTTCCGTTCTTAAAGCGATTCTACCGAGATTTTTCTACGTTTTACACGTAGCAATTGATTTATGTGTATCTTGCACTGACAAAATCAAATACACAGAAGTAGCAATGTACCAAACCTTAAACCATTTGGCAGCAAAAGCACCCCCTAGAAATCAGTTTTGAAAACACAAGCTTAAAAATAACAAAATATATATCTTGAAAAAAAACATATTCAGTGAATCTTTATTTGGATGTTCATTAAGGACGTAGAATACTAAGTAGCTATCTTGTGTTCGAATTTTATACCATCATTATTTTTTTTATATAGAAGTGTTTGAGTTGGGTGGAATAATTTTGTCGGCCTGTCACCTAATATTTCATTTTGTCAATCAAACAGGCAAAGAACTCATCCATTAAAAATGGATCGTGTTTAAGTTATTTATTTTTGAAATTTTACATCGTAATTATGTTGATCCTGTGTACTGCCTTTTTCCGGGGAAAATTACAGCCAGTTAACCAGTAACAAAACACACAAGTTCACCGATATCTTTTAATTCGTTTGTGTATGTGATCATAACAGTGTGTTGTGAGTGTGGTAAAAGCTGAAAAATATATAAAAAAATAACCTTACTAAAACGTTAACAAAGTAAGAAAAATCAAACAATAAACTATTAATAAATCAGTGAATTGTAGAATATGCTTTCCGTACATTAATCAAATTAAAAATTACCTTTAACCGAAATATAGATAATTGAGCTAGAAAAGATGATTAATAAAAAGTTAAACTTAAACAATAATTTGACAAACATTGCACTCTGTAACTTTAGTTTAAAAATAAATCCAAATTATGTCCCTTATGGCTTTCCATAGTTTTTACTTTCAAGCAGGGGTTCACTAAGGTTGTTCCCATGTAACAAATATTAATAAAAATAAAATACAATTTCATCAAGAGATATCGGAATTTAAACAACTATTTACATAGATATTGCTACTATAACTAACTATAATCATTAAAATGTCAAAATCGTAACTATAATGATGTTTGCTCTGGGGAGTGTACAAGTGTTTACGATGATTCATTTAACAAAACAATACTTCAATAATTACTTTTCCAAAGATTAAGCAATGAAATATTTATATTGGTTGCTTGATCTTCTTGAAAATTTTAGGGCAGGTAAATCTTAACGTGCTTAACACTTTTATTTAGCCGGAATTTTGATATCTGTCAACATTTTTAAGTTATTTGCAAAAAAACTGTAATTTGAACCATATGTTCAATTTTTAGCCACGGCGGCCATATTTTTTTACGAATCAAAAATCCGAACAACAGTTTCGTACACAAAATGCCACTTAACAACTGTACCAGGTGAGCTAAAAATTCTGTTAGAATAACCAGATAACCACCAAGGTCTAATTTTAGATGCAAATCCAATAATGACGTGAAACAAGTTGAATCGGTTGTTTCTTTAATCATTAACTCAGGGTTCCCACTATTTTTGGAAACAAAATTGAAGGTTTTTTTCCAGGACTTTTCAGGGGTATTGAGGTAATTTTCAAGGATTAAAATAGTCCGCAAAAATTTTAAAAATCCAATATTTTTCGGCCTTTTTTTAATCAAACAGTCAACAAATCTGCATAAGATAAAATTCCTGGGTTTTTCAAGGATATTTGAAAAAAATCAAGGATTTTTCCAGCTTTTTGAGCATTGAAATGAAATTCAAGGACTTTTCCAGGTTTCCTTGAATTCAAAGATGGCGTTGGAACCCTGCTAACTTTGGGGTATAATTTTGAGGAATACATATGCCAAACAATGGTAAAGCGTTTGTTACAGAAAGGACATCATTAACATATCTGAAAGTGGGATTAAAGGTCCTTGCCTCTTTTATCTTCTTGTTCTTAACGAGTTGCTCAAGAAATTTAAATCGTGAGAGCATAAAGCAAGTCAGCCAGGAGAGGCGCAAGTTTGTGTGAATTGGAATGCCAATTTGTTATAGAAAATATTCCCACCAAATGCAACAATAGGATTGACCTATGCAAAGAGTATCAGCTGTTTTGTAGCGCTCATTTAATGTCATGTGCTACATTTATTCATTTTTATGTTATTAAACTTGCAGGTGAGAATGACTTGACGAAAAAAAAAATTTAAAAAAACATTCTGGACACATTTTAATACTAAATATCACATAAATAGAAGAAAATGAGATGTGGAATAAGTGTACGCGACACAACCTACAATATAAACGTAAATTTTAAACATCCACAATGGAAAACAGCCAGCAGCCTTCAATGTGACCAGGAGTCGCTGCTCGCTGTTTTTTTTATTTGGCCCCTGGATTGAAAATAAACTTCATATGATTCAAGCCCAATCCTAAAGTGCAATGAAAGACCCTCTTCTTGACAAAAAACAATTAACATAAATTCGGCTAAAAACAAACATAAGCTTATGTACATCGATATAATATTCAAAAGAAGAAATTGTCCAAAAGACGTGATACCCCATCTCGCAACATTTGGGAAGACAGGCGAAAGGACAGAGGAACTGATCCGAATACTTTCATAGATAGGGCATAAAAACACATTCTAAACACTTTTCATCTAAAATTGCACATAAAGTGGCATCACAGAAAAATAGCAGAATTACATTCTCATGTCGTCGATTTATTGCTCTATAATTATAGATACATGACATATAGTTGTTACGAATACTATAAAGTGCACAAGTATGAAGTTATCATTTGAAAACAAATATCAGTTTGTAAGCCGTCAAAATATCAATGTAAATATCTTCCAAACATTCCCTGTATATTCCCAACAATATTTTCACTTGTCTCTTCGGCTTTGTTTTTCTTTTCTGTATACTGAATAGACAAAAGTTCAATATCATCCACTTCTTTCTTCATCACCTTATTTTGTCTTTTTGCTACAAAAAACAAATGTTATTGATTTTATCTATGTATAAATAAATTCATAACATTCAAATAGGGATTCAATGACCAGCAACAAATATAAATCACGACCATACGAAAATCGTTTCTCATAACATCGATACAGTCCATCAGTATTAAATAAAATAATTTATTTTTATAATTCATATATGTGTTCATGTTAGACACATCAGTTATTCAAACCACATTCATAAAAAGATGAAAAATTCAAAAACTTAGAACTTTTATATTTCTTCTTGTAAATGGAAACATGAAGAGTATATTTGTCGTTTATTGATTTATTCACGCTTATATTATGTGAGTTATACTTTAGTTTTGAACAATAAACCGTTTATTTCGATTAAAGAGTTTTACCTAACCTCATGAACATCTTTCATTCATTTCTTTTTGTATATGATCGTTTCTTATGTAAATGTTGATATAGTCTTTTTTTCTCGTTCACATCAATATTTACACAATGACAGTGGTATTTAAAGAAGCGAAGATGAACCAATAAGACATTCAAATGTATTGGAAATAAGTCTGAAAAGTCTATATATACAAAATCAGTTAAGACAAAAGAAAGGAGAGAAAAAAACAAAAGCACAACATAACCAAAACATCTGGAATTAAATATGTAAACTTAAGTGAAAACAAAAGTGGATTTCATCGTTGTAAACATTTAATTCAGTGAGTTTATTGTCAAAACAAGCCAACATCAGTATCTTAACGAGAACGGGAAAAAAACAGACATGTAAAACACAATAACACCAAAACTACTGAATATCAATTAACTACGTGACGAGAGTGAATCCAGGTACTAAACTCAAGCTAGCGAACAATAAGCCAGCGAACAATAACAAAAATCAAGCTAGCGAACAATAAGCTAGCGAACAATAAGAAAACGCGCGAAAATGGTAATATCTAAAAACCAAAAAATCGCAATATCGTACAATTTTCCTATACACATTTTTGCTCACCTGAACCGAAGGGTCATGCGAGCATTAATCTTTGTCGTCCGTCCGTCTGTTACCTTTTTCAAACTTTAACTGCTCTGACACTTAAAGTCCAACATGGCGTGCTTTTTTTTAGTGTATGATGCGGAATTTTGACTTTTTAAGGAAAAATATAATCGTCGGGGCTAAAAATAGACCATAGGGGTAGGTTTTGACCATTTTGACATATTATATTTGTTTTTTGATCAAGGATTTTTAGACATTGACTCGGAAAAGGGGGGGACTTTCTATATACTAGTACGTACGTGTGGAAGGCGATGATACATGCCGCTGGAATAGCTGGCATTTTCAAGTTGATTTATGTGATTAGTTGGGGAAAAAACTAATGATATAATAAGGTTAAGAATATTTACTTCCTAATTGTATGACAAGACCAACCATTTTATCGCAGTTTAAAAAAGAATAAAGAAACATAATTAGCGAAAAATGTTCAAACTTGCACATTTTAGTACATTTTCCCTGATGATAGGATTGAAACCGGTTGGAAAATGACAGTTTTAGTTTATTTGTAACATGTGTCTTTTATATATATATGATTAGAATGAATAATATAATTCATCCAAGAGGCGTTGTTTAACTTAATTTTCGAAACATAATTATATATTGATATATCTTTTAAATTCTTTTCTTATATACTGTACATACATCTTTAAAATTATTGATGATTGAATAACCATTTTTTGAATATTTGTAAATGAATACACGATACCAATCTTTATCTTCAGTTTTCAGCGTCAATTATGGAAAGTTTTTTTTTTTTTGGGGGGGGGGGAGATATTAAAAGGTATTTAATTTTCGAATTCAAATATACGAAAAGTAACCCTATCCCTTCCCCGAGGATAGTAATTTTTACTAATTTTTTATCGAATACATGTTCGGACGGGGGTTTGCATGTAATTACCTATGTCAGTCCGTACTACTTTTTGAGGTGTTTTTTTTAAAGAAACAATTTATTACCATATGAAAAATAAAGGTAATAACAAGATATCTAACTTGGAGATCCAATCTCAAATGTCCAAGAATTGAAAAGACAAAAAAAAGAAAGATATACCACAGAAATTGAAGATCAAAATGGTCCTGACTTAGTACAGGAATTTCAAAAGAAATGGTAAATTATGGTATATAAACATAAATGATCGTCCCTTTTTTACCATTTAAATGCATCGGAAATATATAGCAAATAAAAAGTTAGAAAACTTGCATAGAAAATGATTGAAACAAATATCTATGTCATACACAAGGGTCAACATGTTTAACTTCCGGGTCGGCATCCTCTAAAAAAGTTCTAAAAAAGTAAAACAGTAAATCAAGATATCCAACGCATCCCTTGAAATTGAATAATTAAATGAAAAAGTGCAAATGCAAAATAAACATATTTATTTTAGACTTATAAATATTTTTTCTTCAAAACTATCAACATCTTAAGGGGACTTTTTTCAATGCGTGAAAAGTCAAATATAAAAGAAACATCCCAAAAGCTCGGTCCAAACTTTGCCGTAGGGGCTAAGCATAGGCAGTAGCAAGACGAAGGGTTATATGGCCAGGGGGACCCTACTTTGACCATGGATTGTGGAACAATGAAAAATTTACCCAGCTGGGGATTTTAAGAATGGATTATGCTAGCATAGAGCTAGCAAATCCCAAAAGCTCGGTCCAAACTTTGCCGTAGGGGCTAAGCATAGGCAGTAGCAAGACGAAGGGTTATATGGCCAGGGGGACCCTACTTTGACCATGGATTGTGGAACAATGAAAAATTTACCCAGCTGGGGATTTTAAGAATGGATTATGCTAGCATAGAGCTAGCAAATCCCAAAAGCTCGGTCCAAACTTTGCCGTAGGGGCTAAGCATAGGCAGTAGCAAGACGAAGGGTTATATGGCCAGGGGGACCCTACTTTGACCATGGATTGTGGAACAATGAAAAATTTACCCAGCTGGGGATTTTAAGAATGGATTATGCTAGCATAGAGCTAGCAAATCCCAAAAGCTCGGTCCAAACTTTGCCGTAGGGGCTAAGCATAGGCAGTAGCAAGACGAAGGGTTATATGGCCAGGGGGACCCTACTTTGACCATGGATTGTGGAACAATGAAAAATTTACCCAGCTGGGGATTTTAAGAATGGATTATGCTAGCATAGAGCTAGCAAATCCCAAAAGCTCGGTCCAAACTTTGCCGTAGGGGCTAAGCATAGGCAGTAGCAAGACGAAGGGTTATATGGCCAGGGGGACCCTACTTTGACCATGGATTGTGGAACAATGAAAAATTTACCCAGCTGGGGATTTTAAGAATGGATTATGCTAGCATAGAGCTAGCAAATCCCAAAAGCTCGGTCCAAACTTTGCCGTAGGGGCTAAGCATAGGCAGTAGCAAGACGAAGGGTTATATGGCCAGGGGGACCCTACTTTGACCATGGATTGTGGAACAATGAAAAATTTACCCAGCTGGGGATTTTAAGAATGGATTATGCTAGCATAGAGCTAGCAAATCCCAAAAGCTCGGTCCAAACTTTGCCGTAGGGGCTAAGCATAGGCAGTAGCAAGACGAAGGGTTATATGGCCAGGGGGACCCTACTTTGACCATGGATTGTGGAACAATGAAAAATTTACCCAGCTGGGGATTTTAAGAATGGATTATGCTAGCATAGAGCTAGCAAATCCCAAAAGCTCGGTCCAAACTTTGCCGTAGGGGCTAAGCATAGGCAGTAGCAAGACGAAGGGTTATATGGCCAGGGGGACCCTACTTTGACCATGGATTGTGGAACAATGAAAAATTTACCCAGCTGGGGATTTTAAGAATGGATTATGCTAGCATAGAGCTAGCAAATCCCAAAAGCTCGGTCCAAACTTTGCCGTAGGGGCTAAGCATAGGCAGTAGCAAGACGAAGGGTTATATGGCCAGGGGGACCCTACTTTGACCATGGATTGTGGAACAATGAAAAATTTACCCAGCTGGGGATTTTAAGAATGGATTATGCTAGCATAGAGCTAGCAAATCCCAAAAGCTCGGTCCAAACTTTGCCGTAGGGGCTAAGCATAGGCAGTAGCAAGACGAAGGGTTATATGGCCAGGGGGACCCTACTTTGACCATGGATTGTGGAACAATGAAAAATTTACCCAGCTGGGGATTTTAAGAATGGATTATGCTAGCATAGAGCTAGCAAATCCCAAAAGCTCGGTCCAAACTTTGCCGTAGGGGCTAAGCATAGGCAGTAGCAAGACGAAGGGTTATATGGCCAGGGGGACCCTACTTTGACCATGGATTGTGGAACAATGAAAAATTTACCCAGCTGGGGATTTTAAGAATGGATTATGCTAGCATAGAGCTAGCAAATCCCAAAAGCTCGGTCCAAACTTTGCCGTAGGGGCTAAGCATAGGCAGTAGCAAGACGAAGGGTTATATGGCCAGGGGGACCCTACTTTGACCATGGATTGTGGAACAATGAAAAATTTACCCAGCTGGGGATTTTAAGAATGGATTATGCTAGCATAGAGCTAGCAAATCCCAAAAGCTCGGTCCAAACTTTGCCGTAGGGGCTAAGCATAGGCAGTAGCAAGACGAAGGGTTATATGGCCAGGGGGACCCTACTTTGACCATGGATTGTGGAACAATGAAAAATTTACCCAGCTGGGGATTTTAAGAATGGATTATGCTAGCATAGAGCTAGCAAATCCCAAAAGCTCGGTCCAAACTTTGCCGTAGGGGCTAAGCATAGGCAGTAGCAAGACGAAGGGTTATATGGCCAGGGGGACCCTACTTTGACCATGGATTGTGGAACAATGAAAAATTTACCCAGCTGGGGATTTTAAGAATGGATTATGCTAGCATAGAGCTAGCAAATCCCAAAAGCTCGGTCCAAACTTTGCCGTAGGGGCTAAGCATAGGCAGTAGCAAGACGAAGGGTTATATGGCCAGGGGGACCCTACTTTGACCATGGATTGTGGAACAATGAAAAATTTACCCAGCTGGGGATTTTAAGAATGGATTATGCTAGCATAGAGCTAGCAAATCCCAAAAGCTCGGTCCAAACTTTGCCGTAGGGGCTAAGCATAGGCAGTAGCAAGACGAAGGGTTATATGGCCAGGGGGACCCTACTTTGACCATGGATTGTGGAACAATGAAAAATTTACCCAGCTGGGGATTTTAAGAATGGATTATGCTAGCATAGAGCTAGCAAATCCCAAAAGCTCGGTCCAAACTTTGCCGTAGGGGCTAAGCATAGGCAGTAGCAAGACGAAGGGTTATATGGCCAGGGGGACCCTACTTTGACCATGGATTGTGGAACAATGAAAAATTTACCCAGCTGGGGATTTTAAGAATGGATTATGCTAGCATAGAGCTAGCAAATCCCAAAAGCTCGGTCCAAACTTTGCCGTAGGGGCTAAGCATAGGCAGTAGCAAGACGAAGGGTTATATGGCCAGGGGGACCCTACTTTGACCATGGATTGTGGAACAATGAAAAATTTACCCAGCTGGGGATTTTAAGAATGGATTATGCTAGCATAGAGCTAGCAAATCCCAAAAGCTCGGTCCAAACTTTGCCGTAGGGGCTAAGCATAGGCAGTAGCAAGACGAAGGGTTATATGGCCAGGGGGACCCTACTTTGACCATGGATTGTGGAACAATGAAAAATTTACCCAGCTGGGGATTTTAAGAATGGATTATGCTAGCATAGAGCTAGCAAATCCCAAAAGCTCGGTCCAAACTTTGCCGTAGGGGCTAAGCATAGGCAGTAGCAAGACGAAGGGTTATATGGCCAGGGGGACCCTACTTTGACCATGGATTGTGGAACAATGAAAAATTTACCCAGCTGGGGATTTTAAGAATGGATTATGCTAGCATAGAGCTAGCAAATCCCAAAAGCTCGGTCCAAACTTTGCCGTAGGGGCTAAGCATAGGCAGTAGCAAGACGAAGGGTTATATGGCCAGGGGGACCCTACTTTGACCATGGATTGTGGAACAATGAAAAATTTACCCAGCTGGGGATTTTAAGAATGGATTATGCTAGCATAGAGCTAGCAAATCCCAAAAGCTCGGTCCAAACTTTGCCGTAGGGGCTAAGCATAGGCAGTAGCAAGACGAAGGGTTATATGGCCAGGGGGACCCTACTTTGACCATGGATTGTGGAACAATGAAAAATTTACCCAGCTGGGGATTTTAAGAATGGATTATGCTAGCATAGAGCTAGCAAATCCCAAAAGCTCGGTCCAAACTTTGCCGTAGGGGCTAAGCATAGGCAGTAGCAAGACGAAGGGTTATATGGCCAGGGGGACCCTACTTTGACCATGGATTGTGGAACAATGAAAAATTTACCCAGCTGGGGATTTTAAGAATGGATTATGCTAGCATAGAGCTAGCAAATCCCAAAAGCTCGGTCCAAACTTTGCCGTAGGGGCTAAGCATAGGCAGTAGCAAGACGAAGGGTTATATGGCCAGGGGGACCCTACTTTGACCATGGATTGTGGAACAATGAAAAATTTACCCAGCTGGGGATTTTAAGAATGGATTATGCTAGCATAGAGCTAGCAAATCCCAAAAGCTCGGTCCAAACTTTGCCGTAGGGGCTAAGCATAGGCAGTAGCAAGACGAAGGGTTATATGGCCAGGGGGACCCTACTTTGACCATGGATTGTGGAACAATGAAAAATTTACCCAGCTGGGGATTTTAAGAATGGATTATGCTAGCATAGAGCTAGCAAATCCCAAAAGCTCGGTCCAAACTTTGCCGTAGGGGCTAAGCATAGGCAGTAGCAAGACGAAGGGTTATATGGCCAGGGGGACCCTACTTTGACCATGGATTGTGGAACAATGAAAAATTTACCCAGCTGGGGATTTTAAGAATGGATTATGCTAGCATAGAGCTAGCAAATCCCAAAAGCTCGGTCCAAACTTTGCCGTAGGGGCTAAGCATAGGCAGTAGCAAGACGAAGGGTTATATGGCCAGGGGGACCCTACTTTGACCATGGATTGTGGAACAATGAAAAATTTACCCAGCTGGGGATTTTAAGAATGGATTATGCTAGCATAGAGCTAGCAAATCCCAAAAGCTCGGTCCAAACTTTGCCGTAGGGGCTAAGCATAGGCAGTAGCAAGACGAAGGGTTATATGGCCAGGGGGACCCTACTTTGACCATGGATTGTGGAACAATGAAAAATTTACCCAGCTGGGGATTTTAAGAATGGATTATGCTAGCATAGAGCTAGCAAATCCCAAAAGCTCGGTCCAAACTTTGCCGTAGGGGCTAAGCATAGGCAGTAGCAAGACGAAGGGTTATATGGCCAGGGGGACCCTACTTTGACCATGGATTGTGGAACAATGAAAAATTTACCCAGCTGGGGATTTTAAGAATGGATTATGCTAGCATAGAGCTAGCAAATCCCAAAAGCTCGGTCCAAACTTTGCCGTAGGGGCTAAGCATAGGCAGTAGCAAGACGAAGGGTTATATGGCCAGGGGGACCCTACTTTGACCATGGATTGTGGAACAATGAAAAATTTACCCAGCTGGGGATTTTAAGAATGGATTATGCTAGCATAGAGCTAGCAAATCCCAAAAGCTCGGTCCAAACTTTGCCGTAGGGGCTAAGCATAGGCAGTAGCAAGACGAAGGGTTATATGGCCAGGGGGACCCTACTTTGACCATGGATTGTGGAACAATGAAAAATTTACCCAGCTGGGGATTTTAAGAATGGATTATGCTAGCATAGAGCTAGCAAATCCCAAAAGCTCGGTCCAAACTTTGCCGTAGGGGCTAAGCATAGGCAGTAGCAAGACGAAGGGTTATATGGCCAGGGGGACCCTACTTTGACCATGGATTGTGGAACAATGAAAAATTTACCCAGCTGGGGATTTTAAGAATGGATTATGCTAGCATAGAGCTAGCAAATCCCAAAAGCTCGGTCCAAACTTTGCCGTAGGGGCTAAGCATAGGCAGTAGCAAGACGAAGGGTTATATGGCCAGGGGGACCCTACTTTGACCATGGATTGTGGAACAATGAAAAATTTACCCAGCTGGGGATTTTAAGAATGGATTATGCTAGCATAGAGCTAGCAAATCCCAAAAGCTCGGTCCAAACTTTGCCGTAGGGGCTAAGCATAGGCAGTAGCAAGACGAAGGGTTATATGGCCAGGGGGACCCTACTTTGACCATGGATTGTGGAACAATGAAAAATTTACCCAGCTGGGGATTTTAAGAATGGATTATGCTAGCATAGAGCTAGCAAATCCCAAAAGCTCGGTCCAAACTTTGCCGTAGGGGCTAAGCATAGGCAGTAGCAAGACGAAGGGTTATATGGCCAGGGGGACCCTACTTTGACCATGGATTGTGGAACAATGAAAAATTTACCCAGCTGGGGATTTTAAGAATGGATTATGCTAGCATAGAGCTAGCAAATCCCAAAAGCTCGGTCCAAACTTTGCCGTAGGGGCTAAGCATAGGCAGTAGCAAGACGAAGGGTTATATGGCCAGGGGGACCCTACTTTGACCATGGATTGTGGAACAATGAAAAATTTACCCAGCTGGGGATTTTAAGAATGGATTATGCTAGCATAGAGCTAGCAAATCCCAAAAGCTCGGTCCAAACTTTGCCGTAGGGGCTAAGCATAGGCAGTAGCAAGACGAAGGGTTATATGGCCAGGGGGACCCTACTTTGACCATGGATTGTGGAACAATGAAAAATTTACCCAGCTGGGGATTTTAAGAATGGATTATGCTAGCATAGAGCTAGCAAATCCCAAAAGCTCGGTCCAAACTTTGCCGTAGGGGCTAAGCATAGGCAGTAGCAAGACGAAGGGTTATATGGCCAGGGGGACCCTACTTTGACCATGGATTGTGGAACAATGAAAAATTTACCCAGCTGGGGATTTTAAGAATGGATTATGCTAGCATAGAGCTAGCAAATCCCAAAAGCTCGGTCCAAACTTTGCCGTAGGGGCTAAGCATAGGCAGTAGCAAGACGAAGGGTTATATGGCCAGGGGGACCCTACTTTGACCATGGATTGTGGAACAATGAAAAATTTACCCAGCTGGGGATTTTAAGAATGGATTATGCTAGCATAGAGCTAGCAAATCCCAAAAGCTCGGTCCAAACTTTGCCGTAGGGGCTAAGCATAGGCAGTAGCAAGACGAAGGGTTATATGGCCAGGGGGACCCTACTTTGACCATGGATTGTGGAACAATGAAAAATTTACCCAGCTGGGGATTTTAAGAATGGATTATGCTAGCATAGAGCTAGCAAATCCCAAAAGCTCGGTCCAAACTTTGCCGTAGGGGCTAAGCATAGGCAGTAGCAAGACGAAGGGTTATATGGCCAGGGGGACCCTACTTTGACCATGGATTGTGGAACAATGAAAAATTTACCCAGCTGGGGATTTTAAGAATGGATTATGCTAGCATAGAGCTAGCAAATCCCAAAAGCTCGGTCCAAACTTTGCCGTAGGGGCTAAGCATAGGCAGTAGCAAGACGAAGGGTTATATGGCCAGGGGGACCCTACTTTGACCATGGATTGTGGAACAATGAAAAATTTACCCAGCTGGGGATTTTAAGAATGGATTATGCTAGCATAGAGCTAGCAAATCCCAAAAGCTCGGTCCAAACTTTGCCGTAGGGGCTAAGCATAGGCAGTAGCAAGACGAAGGGTTATATGGCCAGGGGGACCCTACTTTGACCATGGATTGTGGAACAATGAAAAATTTACCCAGCTGGGGATTTTAAGAATGGATTATGCTAGCATAGAGCTAGCAAATCCCAAAAGCTCGGTCCAAACTTTGCCGTAGGGGCTAAGCATAGGCAGTAGCAAGACGAAGGGTTATATGGCCAGGGGGACCCTACTTTGACCATGGATTGTGGAACAATGAAAAATTTACCCAGCTGGGGATTTTAAGAATGGATTATGCTAGCATAGAGCTAGCAAATCCCAAAAGCTCGGTCCAAACTTTGCCGTAGGGGCTAAGCATAGGCAGTAGCAAGACGAAGGGTTATATGGCCAGGGGGACCCTACTTTGACCATGGATTGTGGAACAATGAAAAATTTACCCAGCTGGGGATTTTAAGAATGGATTATGCTAGCATAGAGCTAGCAAATCCCAAAAGCTCGGTCCAAACTTTGCCGTAGGGGCTAAGCATAGGCAGTAGCAAGACGAAGGGTTATATGGCCAGGGGGACCCTACTTTGACCATGGATTGTGGAACAATGAAAAATTTACCCAGCTGGGGATTTTAAGAATGGATTATGCTAGCATAGAGCTAGCAAATCCCAAAAGCTCGGTCCAAACTTTGCCGTAGGGGCTAAGCATAGGCAGTAGCAAGACGAAGGGTTATATGGCCAGGGGGACCCTACTTTGACCATGGATTGTGGAACAATGAAAAATTTACCCAGCTGGGGATTTTAAGAATGGATTATGCTAGCATAGAGCTAGCAAATCCCAAAAGCTCGGTCCAAACTTTGCCGTAGGGGCTAAGCATAGGCAGTAGCAAGACGAAGGGTTATATGGCCAGGGGGACCCTACTTTGACCATGGATTGTGGAACAATGAAAAATTTACCCAGCTGGGGATTTTAAGAATGGATTATGCTAGCATAGAGCTAGCAAATCCCAAAAGCTCGGTCCAAACTTTGCCGTAGGGGCTAAGCATAGGCAGTAGCAAGACGAAGGGTTATATGGCCAGGGGGACCCTACTTTGACCATGGATTGTGGAACAATGAAAAATTTACCCAGCTGGGGATTTTAAGAATGGATTATGCTAGCATAGAGCTAGCAAATCCCAAAAGCTCGGTCCAAACTTTGCCGTAGGGGCTAAGCATAGGCAGTAGCAAGACGAAGGGTTATATGGCCAGGGGGACCCTACTTTGACCATGGATTGTGGAACAATGAAAAATTTACCCAGCTGGGGATTTTAAGAATGGATTATGCTAGCATAGAGCTAGCAAATCCCAAAAGCTCGGTCCAAACTTTGCCGTAGGGGCTAAGCATAGGCAGTAGCAAGACGAAGGGTTATATGGCCAGGGGGACCCTACTTTGACCATGGATTGTGGAACAATGAAAAATTTACCCAGCTGGGGATTTTAAGAATGGATTATGCTAGCATAGAGCTAGCAAATCCCAAAAGCTCGGTCCAAACTTTGCCGTAGGGGCTAAGCATAGGCAGTAGCAAGACGAAGGGTTATATGGCCAGGGGGACCCTACTTTGACCATGGATTGTGGAACAATGAAAAATTTACCCAGCTGGGGATTTTAAGAATGGATTATGCTAGCATAGAGCTAGCAAATCCCAAAAGCTCGGTCCAAACTTTGCCGTAGGGGCTAAGCATAGGCAGTAGCAAGACGAAGGGTTATATGGCCAGGGGGACCCTACTTTGACCATGGATTGTGGAACAATGAAAAATTTACCCAGCTGGGGATTTTAAGAATGGATTATGCTAGCATAGAGCTAGCAAATCCCAAAAGCTCGGTCCAAACTTTGCCGTAGGGGCTAAGCATAGGCAGTAGCAAGACGAAGGGTTATATGGCCAGGGGGACCCTACTTTGACCATGGATTGTGGAACAATGAAAAATTTACCCAGCTGGGGATTTTAAGAATGGATTATGCTAGCATAGAGCTAGCAAATCCCAAAAGCTCGGTCCAAACTTTGCCGTAGGGGCTAAGCATAGGCAGTAGCAAGACGAAGGGTTATATGGCCAGGGGGACCCTACTTTGACCATGGATTGTGGAACAATGAAAAATTTACCCAGCTGGGGATTTTAAGAATGGATTATGCTAGCATAGAGCTAGCAAATCCCAAAAGCTCGGTCCAAACTTTGCCGTAGGGGCTAAGCATAGGCAGTAGCAAGACGAAGGGTTATATGGCCAGGGGGACCCTACTTTGACCATGGATTGTGGAACAATGAAAAATTTACCCAGCTGGGGATTTTAAGAATGGATTATGCTAGCATAGAGCTAGCAAATCCCAAAAGCTCGGTCCAAACTTTGCCGTAGGGGCTAAGCATAGGCAGTAGCAAGACGAAGGGTTATATGGCCAGGGGGACCCTACTTTGACCATGGATTGTGGAACAATGAAAAATTTACCCAGCTGGGGATTTTAAGAATGGATTATGCTAGCATAGAGCTAGCAAATCCCAAAAGCTCGGTCCAAACTTTGCCGTAGGGGCTAAGCATAGGCAGTAGCAAGACGAAGGGTTATATGGCCAGGGGGACCCTACTTTGACCATGGATTGTGGAACAATGAAAAATTTACCCAGCTGGGGATTTTAAGAATGGATTATGCTAGCATAGAGCTAGCAAATCCCAAAAGCTCGGTCCAAACTTTGCCGTAGGGGCTAAGCATAGGCAGTAGCAAGACGAAGGGTTATATGGCCAGGGGGACCCTACTTTGACCATGGATTGTGGAACAATGAAAAATTTACCCAGCTGGGGATTTTAAGAATGGATTATGCTAGCATAGAGCTAGCAAATCCCAAAAGCTCGGTCCAAACTTTGCCGTAGGGGCTAAGCATAGGCAGTAGCAAGACGAAGGGTTATATGGCCAGGGGGACCCTACTTTGACCATGGATTGTGGAACAATGAAAAATTTACCCAGCTGGGGATTTTAAGAATGGATTATGCTAGCATAGAGCTAGCAAATCCCAAAAGCTCGGTCCAAACTTTGCCGTAGGGGCTAAGCATAGGCAGTAGCAAGACGAAGGGTTATATGGCCAGGGGGACCCTACTTTGACCATGGATTGTGGAACAATGAAAAATTTACCCAGCTGGGGATTTTAAGAATGGATTATGCTAGCATAGAGCTAGCAAATCCCAAAAGCTCGGTCCAAACTTTGCCGTAGGGGCTAAGCATAGGCAGTAGCAAGACGAAGGGTTATATGGCCAGGGGGACCCTACTTTGACCATGGATTGTGGAACAATGAAAAATTTACCCAGCTGGGGATTTTAAGAATGGATTATGCTAGCATAGAGCTAGCAAATCCCAAAAGCTCGGTCCAAACTTTGCCGTAGGGGCTAAGCATAGGCAGTAGCAAGACGAAGGGTTATATGGCCAGGGGGACCCTACTTTGACCATGGATTGTGGAACAATGAAAAATTTACCCAGCTGGGGATTTTAAGAATGGATTATGCTAGCATAGAGCTAGCAAATCCCAAAAGCTCGGTCCAAACTTTGCCGTAGGGGCTAAGCATAGGCAGTAGCAAGACGAAGGGTTATATGGCCAGGGGGACCCTACTTTGACCATGGATTGTGGAACAATGAAAAATTTACCCAGCTGGGGATTTTAAGAATGGATTATGCTAGCATAGAGCTAGCAAATCCCAAAAGCTCGGTCCAAACTTTGCCGTAGGGGCTAAGCATAGGCAGTAGCAAGACGAAGGGTTATATGGCCAGGGGGACCCTACTTTGACCATGGATTGTGGAACAATGAAAAATTTACCCAGCTGGGGATTTTAAGAATGGATTATGCTAGCATAGAGCTAGCAAATCCCAAAAGCTCGGTCCAAACTTTGCCGTAGGGGCTAAGCATAGGCAGTAGCAAGACGAAGGGTTATATGGCCAGGGGGACCCTACTTTGACCATGGATTGTGGAACAATGAAAAATTTACCCAGCTGGGGATTTTAAGAATGGATTATGCTAGCATAGAGCTAGCAAATCCCAAAAGCTCGGTCCAAACTTTGCCGTAGGGGCTAAGCATAGGCAGTAGCAAGACGAAGGGTTATATGGCCAGGGGGACCCTACTTTGACCATGGATTGTGGAACAATGAAAAATTTACCCAGCTGGGGATTTTAAGAATGGATTATGCTAGCATAGAGCTAGCAAATCCCAAAAGCTCGGTCCAAACTTTGCCGTAGGGGCTAAGCATAGGCAGTAGCAAGACGAAGGGTTATATGGCCAGGGGGACCCCTACTTTGACCATGGATTGTGGAACAATGAAAAATTTACCCAGCTGGGGATTTTAAGAATGGATTATGCTAGCATAGAGCTAGCAAATCCCAAAAGCTCGGTCCAAACTTTGCCGTAGGGGCTAAGCATAGGCAGTAGCAAGACGAAGGGTTATATGGCCAGGGGGACCCTACTTTGACCATGGATTGTGGAACAATGAAAAATTTACCCAGCTGGGGATTTTAAGAATGGATTATGCTAGCATAGAGCTAGCAAATCCCAAAAGCTCGGTCCAAACTTTGCCGTAGGGGCTAAGCATAGGCAGTAGCAAGACGAAGGGTTATATGGCCAGGGGGACCCTACTTTGACCATGGATTGTGGAACAATGAAAAATTTACCCAGCTGGGGATTTTAAGAATGGATTATGCTAGCATAGAGCTAGCAAATCCCAAAAGCTCGGTCCAAACTTTGCCGTAGGGGCTAAGCATAGGCAGTAGCAAGACGAAGGGTTATATGGCCAGGGGGACCCTACTTTGACCATGGATTGTGGAACAATGAAAAATTTACCCAGCTGGGGATTTTAAGAATGGATTATGCTAGCATAGAGCTAGCAAATCCCAAAAGCTCGGTCCAAACTTTGCCGTAGGGGCTAAGCATAGGCAGTAGCAAGACGAAGGGTTATATGGCCAGGGGGACCCTACTTTGACCATGGATTGTGGAACAATGAAAAATTTACCCAGCTGGGGATTTTAAGAATGGATTATGCTAGCATAGAGCTAGCAAATCCCAAAAGCTCGGTCCAAACTTTGCCGTAGGGGCTAAGCATAGGCAGTAGCAAGACGAAGGGTTATATGGCCAGGGGGACCCTACTTTGACCATGGATTGTGGAACAATGAAAAATTTACCCAGCTGGGGATTTTAAGAATGGATTATGCTAGCATAGAGCTAGCAAATCCCAAAAGCTCGGTCCAAACTTTGCCGTAGGGGCTAAGCATAGGCAGTAGCAAGACGAAGGGTTATATGGCCAGGGGGACCCTACTTTGACCATGGATTGTGGAACAATGAAAAATTTACCCCAGCTGGGGATTTTAAGAATGGATTATGCTAGCATAGAGCTAGCAAATCCCAAAAGCTCGGTCCAAACTTTGCCGTAGGGGCTAAGCATAGGCAGTAGCAAGACGAAGGGTTATATGGCCAGGGGGACCCTACTTTGACCATGGATTGTGGAACAATGAAAAATTTACCCAGCTGGGGATTTTAAGAATGGATTATGCTAGCATAGAGCTAGCAAATCCCAAAAGCTCGGTCCAAACTTTGCCGTAGGGGGCTAAGCATAGGCAGTAGCAAGACGAAGGGTTATATGGCCAGGGGGACCCTACTTTGACCATGGATTGTGGAACAATGAAAAATTTACCCAGCTGGGGATTTTAAGAATGGATTATGCTAGCATAGAGCTAGCAAATCCCAAAAGCTCGGTCCAAACTTTGCCGTAGGGGCTAAGCATAGGCAGTAGCAAGACGAAGGGTTATATGGCCAGGGGGACCCTACTTTGACCATGGATTGTGGAACAATGAAAAATTTACCCAGCTGGGGATTTTAAGAATGGATTATGCTAGCATAGAGCTAGCAAATCCCAAAAGCTCGGTCCAAACTTTGCCGTAGGGGCTAAGCATAGGCAGTAGCAAGACGAAGGGTTATATGGCCAGGGGGACCCTACTTTGACCATGGATTGTGGAACAATGAAAAATTTACCCAGCTGGGGATTTTAAGAATGGATTATGCTAGCATAGAGCTAGCAAATCCCAAAAGCTCGGTCCAAACTTTGCCGTAGGGGCTAAGCATAGGCAGTAGCAAGACGAAGGGTTATATGGCCAGGGGGACCCTACTTTGACCATGGATTGTGGAACAATGAAAAATTTACCCAGCTGGGGATTTTAAGAATGGATTATGCTAGCATAGAGCTAGCAAATCCCAAAAGCTCGGTCCAAACTTTGCCGTAGGGGCTAAGCATAGGCAGTAGCAAGACGAAGGGTTATATGGCCAGGGGGACCCTACTTTGACCATGGATTGTGGAACAATGAAAAATTTACCCAGCTGGGGATTTTAAGAATGGATTATGCTAGCATAGAGCTAGCAAATCCCAAAAGCTCGGTCCAAAACTTTGCCGTAGGGGCTAAGCATAGGCAGTAGCAAGACGAAGGGTTATATGGCCAGGGGGACCCTACTTTGACCATGGATTGTGGAACAATGAAAAATTTACCCAGCTGGGGATTTTAAGAATGGATTATGCTAGCATAGAGCTAGCAAATCCCAAAAGCTCGGTCCAAACTTTGCCGTAGGGGCTAAGCATAGGCAGTAGCAAGACGAAGGGTTATATGGCCAGGGGGACCCTACTTTGACCATGGATTGTGGAACAATGAAAAATTTACCCAGCTGGGGATTTTAAGAATGGATTATGCTAGCATAGAGCTAGCAAATCCCAAAAGCTCGGTCCAAACTTTGCCGTAGGGGCTAAGCATAGGCAGTAGCAAGACGAAGGGTTATATGGCCAGGGGGACCCTACTTTGACCATGGATTGTGGAACAATGAAAAATTTACCCAGCTGGGGATTTTAAGAATGGATTATGCTAGCATAGAGCTAGCAAATCCCAAAAGCTCGGTCCAAACTTTGCCGTAGGGGCTAAGCATAGGCAGTAGCAAGACGAAGGGTTATATGGCCAGGGGGACCCTACTTTGACCATGGATTGTGGAACAATGAAAAATTTACCCAGCTGGGGATTTTAAGAATGGATTATGCTAGCATAGAGCTAGCAAATCCCAAAAGCTCGGTCCAAACTTTGCCGTAGGGGCTAAGCATAGGCAGTAGCAAGACGAAGGGTTATATGGCCAGGGGGACCCTACTTTGACCATGGATTGTGGAACAATGAAAAATTTACCCAGCTGGGGATTTTAAGAATGGATTATGCTAGCATAGAGCTAGCAAATCCCAAAAGCTCGGTCCAAACTTTGCCGTAGGGGCTAAGCATAGGCAGTAGCAAGACGAAGGGTTTATATGGCCAGGGGGACCCTACTTTGACCATGGATTGTGGAACAATGAAAAATTTACCCAGCTGGGGATTTTAAGAATGGATTATGCTAGCATAGAGCTAGCAAATCCCAAAAGCTCGGTCCAAACTTTGCCGTAGGGGCTAAGCATAGGCAGTAGCAAGACGAAGGGTTATATGGCCAGGGGGACCCTACTTTGACCATGGATTGTGGAACAATGAAAAATTTACCCAGCTGGGGATTTTAAGAATGGATTATGCTAGCATAGAGCTAGCAAATCCCAAAAGCTCGGTCCAAACTTTGCCGTAGGGGCTAAGCATAGGCAGTAGCAAGACGAAGGGTTATATGGCCAGGGGGACCCTACTTTGACCATGGATTGTGGAACAATGAAAAATTTACCCAGCTGGGGATTTTAAGAATGGATTATGCTAGCATAGAGCTAGCAAATCCCAAAAGCTCGGTCCAAACTTTGCCGTAGGGGCTAAGCATAGGCAGTAGCAAGACGAAGGGTTATATGGCCAGGGGGACCCTACTTTGACCATGGATTGTGGAACAATGAAAAATTTACCCAGCTGGGGATTTTAAGAATGGATTATGCTAGCATAGAGCTAGCAAATCCCAAAAGCTCGGTCCAAACTTTGCCGTAGGGGCTAAGCATAGGCAGTAGCAAGACGAAGGGTTATATGGCCAGGGGGACCCTACTTTGACCATGGATTGTGGAACAATGAAAAATTTACCCAGCTGGGGATTTTAAGAATGGATTATGCTAGCATAGAGCTAGCAAATCCCAAAAGCTCGGTCCAAACTTTGCCGTAGGGGCTAAGCATAGGCAGTAGCAAGACGAAGGGTTATATGGCCAGGGGGACCCTACTTTGACCATGGATTGTGGAACAATGAAAAATTTACCCAGCTGGGGATTTTAAGAATGGATTATGCTAGCATAGAGCTAGCAAATCCCAAAAGCTCGGTCCAAACTTTGCCGTAGGGGCTAAGCATAGGCAGTAGCAAGACGAAGGGTTATATGGCCAGGGGGACCCTACTTTGACCATGGATTGTGGAACAATGAAAAATTTACCCAGCTGGGGATTTTAAGAATGGATTATGCTAGCATAGAGCTAGCAAATCCCAAAAGCTCGGTCCAAACTTTGCCGTAGGGGCTAAGCATAGGCAGTAGCAAGACGAAGGGTTATATGGCCAGGGGGACCCTACTTTGACCATGGATTGTGGAACAATGAAAAATTTACCCAGCTGGGGATTTTAAGAATGGATTATGCTAGCATAGAAGCTAGCAAATCCCAAAAGCTCGGTCCAAACTTTGCCGTAGGGGCTAAGCATAGGCAGTAGCAAGACGAAGGGTTATATGGCCAGGGGGACCCTACTTTGACCATGGATTGTGGAACAATGAAAAATTTACCCAGCTGGGGATTTTAAGAATGGATTATGCTAGCATAGAGCTAGCAAATCCCAAAAGCTCGGTCCAAACTTTGCCGTAGGGGCTAAGCATAGGCAGTAGCAAGACGAAGGGTTATATGGCCAGGGGGACCCTACTTTGACCATGGATTGTGGAACAATGAAAAATTTACCCAGCTGGGGATTTTAAGAATGGATTATGCTAGCATAGAGCTAGCAAATCCCAAAAGCTCGGTCCAAACTTTGCCGTAGGGGCTAAGCATAGGCAGTAGCAAGACGAAGGGTTATATGGCCAGGGGGACCCTACTTTGACCATGGATTGTGGAACAATGAAAAATTTACCCAGCTGGGGATTTTAAGAATGGATTATGCTAGCATAGAGCTAGCAAATCCCAAAAGCTCGGTCCAAACTTTGCCGTAGGGGCTAAGCATAGGCAGTAGCAA
Source organism: Arcuatula senhousia (assembly GCA_963971305.1). Classification (NCBI taxonomy): domain Eukaryota; kingdom Metazoa; phylum Mollusca; class Bivalvia; order Mytilida; family Mytilidae; genus Arcuatula; species Arcuatula senhousia. Next base: position 5,075 of record CAXARO010000281.1, on the reverse strand, counting down.
GACGAAGGGTTATATGGCCAGGGGGACCCTACTTTTGACCATGGATTGTGGAACAATGAAAAATTTACCCAGCTGGGGATTTTAAGAATGGATTATGCTAGCATAGAGCTAGCAAATCCCAAAAGCTCGGTCCAAACTTTGCCGTAGGGGCTAAGCATAGGCAGTAGCAAGACGAAGGGTTATATGGCCAGGGGGACCCTACTTTGACCATGGATTGTGGAACAATGAAAAATTTACCCAGCTGGGGATTTTAAGAATGGATTATGCTAGCATAGAGCTAGCAAATCCCAAAAGCTCGGTCCAAACTTTGCCGTAGGGGCTAAGCATAGGCAGTAGCAAGACGAAGGGTTATATGGCCAGGGGGACCCTACTTTGACCATGGATTGTGGAACAATGAAAAATTTACCCAGCTGGGGATTTTAAGAATGGATTATGCTAGCATAGAGCTAGCAAATCCCAAAAGCTCGGTCCAAACTTTGCCGTAGGGGCTAAGCATAGGCAGTAGCAAGACGAAGGGTTATATGGCCAGGGGGACCCTACTCTTTGACCATGGATTGTGGAACAATGAAAAATTTACCCAGCTGGGGATTTTAAGAATGGATTATGCTAGCATAGAGCTAGCAAATCCCAAAAGCTCGGTCCAAACTTTGCCGTAGGGGCTAAGCATAGGCAGTAGCAAGACGAAGGGTTATATGGCCAGGGGGACCCTACTTTGACCATGGATTGTGGAACAATGAAAAATTTACCCAGCTGGGGATTTTAAGAATGGATTATGCTAGCATAGAGCTAGCAAATCCCAAAAGCTCGGTCCAAACTTTGCCGTAGGGGCTAAGCATAGGCAGTAGCAAGACGAAGGGTTATATGGCCAGGGGGACCCTACTTTGACCATGGATTGTGGAACAATGAAAAATTTACCCAGCTGGGGATTTTAAGAATGGATTATGCTAGCATAGAGCTAGCAAATCCAAAAAGCTCGGTCCAAACTTTGCCGTAGGGGCTAAGCATAGGCAGTAGCAAGACGAAGGGTTATATGGCCAGGGGGACCCTACTTTGACCATGGATTGTGGAACAATGAAAAATTTACCCAGCTGGGGATTTTAAGAATGGATTATGCTAGCATAGAGCTAGCAAATCCCAAAAGCTCGGTCCAAACTTTGCCGTAGGGGGCTAAGCATAGGCAGTAGCAAGACGAAGGGTTATATGGCCAGGGGGACCCTACTTTGACCATGGATTGTGGAACAATGAAAAATTTACCCAGCTGGGGATTTTAAGAATGGATTATGCTAGCATAGAGCTAGCAAATCCCAAAAGCTCGGTCCAAAACTTTGCCGTAGGGGCTAAGCATAGGCAGTAGCAAGACGAAGGGTTATATGGCCAGGGGGACCCTACTTTGACCATGGATTGTGGAACAATGAAAATTTACCCAGCTGGGGATTTTAAGAATGGATTATGCTAGCATAGAGCTAGCAAATCCCAAAAGCTCGGTCCAAACTTTGCCGTAGGGGCTAAGCATAGGCAGTAGCAAGACGAAGGGTTATATGGCCAGGGGGACCCTACTTTGACCATGGATTGTGGAACAATGAAAAATTTACCCAGCTGGGGATTTTAAGAATGGATTATGCTAGCATAGAGCTAGCAAATCCCAAAAGCTCGGTCCAAACTTTGCCGTAGGGGCTAAGCATAGGCAGTAGCAAGACGAAGGGTTATATGGCCAGGGGGACCCTACTTTGACCATGGATTGTGGAACAATGAAAAATTTACCCAGCTGGGGATTTTAAGAATGGATTATGCTAGCATAGAGCTAGCAAATCCCAAAAGCTCGGTCCAAACTTTGCCGTAGGGGCTAAGCATAGGCAGTAGCAAGACGAAGGGTTATATGGCCAGGGGGACCCTACTCTTGACCATGGATTGTGGAACAATGAAAAATTTACCCAGCTGGGGATTTTAAGAATGGATTATGCTAGCATAGAGCTAGCAAATCCCAAAAGCTCGGTCCAAACTTTGCCGTAGGGGCTAAGCATAGGCAGTAGCAAGACGAAGGGTTATATGGCCAGGGGGACCCTACTTTGACCATGGATTGTGGAACAATGAAAAATTTACCCAGCTGGGGATTTTAAGAATGGATTATGCTAGCATAGAGCTAGCAAATCCCAAAAGCTCGGTCCAAACTTTGCCGTAGGGGCTAAGCATAGGCAGTAGCAAGACGAAGGGTTATATGGCCAGGGGGACCCTACTTTGACCATGGATTGTGGAACAATGAAAAATTTACCCCCAGCTGGGGATTTTAAGAATGGATTATGCTAGCATAGAGCTAGCAAATCCCAAAAGCTCGGTCCAAACTTTGCCGTAGGGGCTAAGCATAGGCAGTAGCAAGACGAAGGGTTATATGGCCAGGGGGACCCTACTTTGACCATGGATTGTGGAACAATGAAAAATTTACCCAGCTGGGGATTTTAAGAATGGATTATGCTAGCATTAGAGCTAGCAAAATCCCAAAACGCTCGGTCCAAACTTTGCCGTAGGGGCTAAGCATAGGCAGTAGCAAGACGAAGGGTTATATGGCCAGGGGGACCCTACTTTGACCATGGATTGTGGAACAATGAAAAATTTACCCAGCTGGGGATTTTAAGAATGGATTATGCTAGCATAGAGCTAGCAAATCCCAAAAGCTCGGTTCCAAACTTTGCCGTAGGGGCTAAGCATAGGCAGTAGCAAGACGAAGGGTTATATGGCCAGGGGGACCCTACTTTGACCATGGATTGTGGAACAATGAAAAATATACCCAGCTGGGGATTCTTAAGAATGGATTATGCTAGCATAGAGCTAGCAAATCCCAAAAGCTCGGTCCAAACTTTGCCGTAGGGGCTAAGCATAGGCAGTAGCAAGACGAAGGGTTATATGGCCAGGGGGACCCCTACTTTGACCATGGATTGTGGAACAATGAAAAATTTACCCAGCTGGGGATTTTAAGAATGGATTATGCTAGCATAGAGCTAGCAAATCCCAAAAGCTCGGTCCAAACTTTGCCGTAGGGGCTAAGCATAGGCAGTCAGCAAGACGAAGGGTTATATGGCCAGGGGGACCCTACTTTGACCATGGATTGTGGAACAATGAAAAATTTACCCAGCTGGGGATTTTAAGAATGGATTATGCTAGCATAGAGCTAGCAAATCCCAAAAGCTCGGTCCAAACTTTGCCGTAGGGGCTAAGCATAGGCAGTAGCAAGACGAAGGGTTATATGGCCAGGGGGACCCTACTTTGACCATGGATTGTGGAACAATGAAAAATTTACCCAGCTGGGGATTTTAAGAATGGATTATGCTAGCATAGAGCTAGCAAATCCCAAAAGCTCGGTCCAAACTTTGCCGTAGGGGCTAAGCATAGGCAGTAGCAAGACGAAGGGTTATATGGCCAGGGGGACCCTACTTTGACCATGGATTGTGGAACAATGAAAAATTTACCCAGCTGGGGATTTTAAGAATGGATTATGCTAGCATAGAGCTAGCAAATCCCAAAAGCTCGGTCCAAACTTTGCCGTAGGGGCTAAGCATAGGCAGTAGCAAGACGAAGGGTTATATGGCCAGGGGGACCCTACTTTGACCATGGATTGTGGAACAATGAAAAATTTACCCAGCTGGGGATTTTAAGAATGGATTATGCTAGCATAGAGCTAGGCAAATCCCAAAAGCTCGGTCCAAACTTTGCCGTAGGGGCTAAGCATAGGCAGTAGCAAGACGAAGGGTTATATGGCCAGGGGACCCTACTTTTGGACCATGGGATTGTGGAACAATGAAAAATTTACCCCAGCTGGGGATTTTAAGAATGGATTATGCTAGCATAGAGCTAGCAAATCCCAAAAGCTCGGTCCAAACTTTGCCGTAGGGGCTAAGCATAGGCAGTAGCAAGACGAAGGGTTATATGGCCAGGGGGACCCTACTTTGACCATGGATTGTGGAACAATGAAAAATTTACCCAGCTGGGATTTTAAGAATGGATTATGCTAGCATAGAGCTAGCAAATCCCAAAAGCTCGGTCCAAACTTTGCCCGTAGGGGCTAAGCATAGGCAGTAGCAAGACCGAAGGGTTATATGGCCCAGGGGGAACCCCTACTTTGACCATGGATTGTGGAACAATGAAAATTTACCCAGCTGGGGATTTTAAGAATGGATTATGCTAGCATAGAGCTAGCAAATCCCAAAAGCTCGGTCCAAACTTTGCCGTAGGGGCTAAGCATAGGCAGTAGCAAGACGAAGGGTTATATGGCCAGGGGGACCCTACTTTGACCATGGATTGTGGAACAATGAAAAATTTACCCAGCTGGGGATTTTAAGAATGGATTATGCTAGCATAGAGCTAGCAAATCCCAAAAGCTCGGTCCAAACTTTGCCGTAGGGGGCTAAGCATAGGCAGTAGCAAGACGAAGGGTTATATGGCCAGGGGGACCCTACTTTGACCATGGATTGTGGAACAATGAAAAATTTACCCAGCTGGGGATTTTAAGAAATGGATTATGCTAGCATAGAGCTAGCAAATCCCAAAAGCTCGGTCCAAACTTTGCCGTAGCTAGGGCTAAGCATAGGCAGTAGCAAGACGAAGGGTTATATGGCCAGGGGGACCCTACTTTGACCATGGATTGTGGAACAATGAAAAATTTACCCAGCTGGGGATTTTAAGAATGGATTATGCTAGCATAGAGCTAGCAAAATCCCAAAAGCTCGGTCCAAACTTTGCCGTAGGGGCTAAGCATAGGCAGTAGCAAGACGAAGGGTTATATGGCCAGGGGGACCCTACTTTGACCATGGATTGTGGAACAATGAAAAATTTACCCAGCTGGGGATTTTAAGAATGGATTATGCTAGCATAGAGCTAGCAAATCCCAAAAGCTCGGTCCAAACTTTGCCGTAGGGGCTAAGCATAGGCAGTAGCAAGACGAAGGGTTATATGGCCAGGGGGACCCTACTTTGACATGGATTGTGGAACAATGAAAAATTTACCCAGCTGGGGATTTTAAGAATGGATTATGCTAGCATAGAGCTAGCAAATCCCAAAAGCTCGGTCCAAACTTTGCCCGTAGG